>CAUYQV010182494.1:0-11263 GCA_963574575.1 Galagoides demidoff
AGACTAAAAGCCTAAGGATGAAGCAGAAAGGGTCATGAAGACTCTGGAAGGTACTATCTGGACTCATAGTGTCCAGTACCAAAAGTCCTTGACGTTTTACAGGTACCTTTCTTTTTTTTTTTATCCTGACACAACCAGGAGAGACTGGTCCCTCTTCCTGAGTCTCTCATGTTGAGGTTCTGAACCATAAGCTGAGTTTTGATTGCTGAAGCACTTTTATGATTTCCGAAATACTAAACTTAAAAATAAGATTAAAAATTAGACTGCAACTGGGTGCAATTTCTTTCCTAAAGACTTGAAGTTCCACTTCTTTGAAAAGTGGACACATTTCTTTCGAAAAGGACCCCAGGCGGATGAGAGCAGCACATCCTCTTAGTGTTCCCTAGGCCAGCATCTTCCTACCTTATGCGTGTAGAAATGTGTTAAGTTGCAGAGTCTGACAGGCACTTAAGGAAATTAATCATTTCCCCTGACTCTTCAGAAGGGTGGAGAAAGCTCTAACTTGTAGTGTACCTAACTGGGATTCAGCAACTGTGGGCTTGCCCACTAAATAGCCGTGTGACTTTTAGCAAGCCCCTTTACTAGTCTTGATTCATTCATTTATTTATTCATAACTGAACTATTAACGGAACAGCTATTCTCTTTCAAGCACTATGCTCAGGGCTAGAAATAAAGCATTCAACAAGAAAGATGTGATCCCTATTCCCACTGAGCTTTAAGTCTAGCTAGAAATGCCTAGAATTAAATGAGCAATTACAAAACAGCATGGCTTGAGTTATAATGAAAGAGTAATGAGAACTCCAAGTTTTTCACTAGTTAAAAAAGGGGGGATTGAATAGTGGTCTTTCAAGGCCCTTTCGGATCCACATTCACTTCAAGTATAACAATTCAGAAAAATTTTTAAACTTTCCAAGTCGCTAAACATTTCCCCTCCATTTTACAGTAAAGAAGGACACACAGAAGAGACAAGGCTTAAAATCCATATCCTTTAACTAATGGGCAAAATAGCAACACAAATATGGAGAAAATAGAAATATTATAGAAACATGTATGTTCTGTGGCAGCACCCGTAGCTCAGTGGGTAGGGCACCACCACATGCACTCAGGCTGGCAGGTTCAAACCCAGCCTGGGCCAGCTAAAAACAACAATGACAACTGCAACATCAAAAAAAATAGCCAGGCATTGTGGCAGGCGCCTGTAGTCCCTGCTACTTGGGAGGTTAAGGCAAGAGAATTGCTTACGCCCAACAGTTTGAGGTTGCTATGAGCTATGACACCACAGCACTCTTACACAGGGTGACAGCCTGAAACTCTGTCTCAAAGAAAAAAAAGAAAAGAAAAGAAAAAGAAAAATCTATGTCCCAATGACTTAGTATTTCAGCTAACATCTCTTGCAAATATTATAATCATCTATAAAATGAAAGCTATTTCACATATTTATTCATTAAAAATATATTAAGCATCTTCTATGTACAATAAATTATACTAGATGCTGCTGTATCACACCAAAAATATGTCAT
The DNA here is from genome assembly GCA_963574575.1 of Galagoides demidoff. NCBI lineage: Eukaryota > Metazoa > Chordata > Mammalia > Primates > Galagidae > Galagoides > Galagoides demidoff. The sequence goes on from CAUYQV010182494.1 coordinate 1,521, forward strand.
ATACAGGTATTAAGAAGCTCAAGAAGTTCCCAGTTTAATGGTAAAGCTAATGAAGGAGTTAAGCATTTTATCGAATTCTTAAACTTCAGAAAATTAGTATCACACATAAAACACCATATAACCAAAGTATTCACATGATCTGGCCCTCTCAGCATCCATTGACATTTAATGGTTAATTTTTTGCTCAGATATATACGTGAAGTTGATGGTTATTTCTGAGTATCCCTAAAATATTAAGAGATTTTAGTAATACTTGAACCTTTGTTTTTTTCCGAAGGATGTGCCTATAATATGTTTTGCCTTTTTGTTTAATTTTAAAGTAAATGGGCTTTGGATTGCTCCTGGCAGGAAGCCCCCAGGTGAGCATTTTTCAAGCTGTCTAGAACTTCAATTAGATCAAGATGGACCCAAGTCATGAGGAATGCTTGATATATGATGAGATCTCTGGGTAGCAAACTGAAGCCTGAGCATTTCTTTCTGCACTACCAAAACAAAAAGATGAAGTGAGAAACTTAGAAAGCAAGCCATGTAACTTCCCCATTTCCCTCTATTTTGAGTAAAATTAAACCTTCATCATTTTGCAGATGGCAACTACACTAACTCCTCAGCCCCCAAATAATACTAATCAACAAAAGAGTAAACTGCAGAGTATCATCACTTCCAAGTTTGAAAATATATTAAATTATCCTACAGCAAAAGAAAGAGACATGCCTCCTATGTGCCCCATACATGTTTGCAATCTGATATAACTGGCACCCAACTCTCAACTTTGCTGTGAATGTTAAATGGAAAGGTTTGCTAAGCACCTAACATGGTAAAACCCATTCTAAACTGACCCCATCCCTACTTCTCCATGCCTTATCTAAACTAAAATCCGTTAACATATTTTGGATTAAATATAGTCATTATTTATTTACCTTGCATTTTGTTTCTAAAACTTCCCCTTTTTTTTTTATCATATTTGCCTTAAACTGGAGCAGATATGATGTTTAATATCTAGTAGGTATTTCATACACAATAACTAATACTTCTATCATTTAAAGAGTTTAAGAAATTAGTTGGGCTCGGCGTCCATAGCACAGTGGTTACGGCACCAGCCACATACACCGAGGGTGGCAGGTTCAAACCCGACCCGGGCCAGCTAAACAACTGCAACAAAAAAATAGCCTGGTGTTGTGGCAGGTGCCTGTAGTCCCAGCTACTTGGGAGGCTGAGGCAAGAGAATCACTTAAGAGTTGGAGGTTGCAGCTCAGAGCCTGTGGCTCAAGTGGCTAAGGCGCCAGCCACATACACCTAAGGTGGCAGGTTCAAATACAGCCTGGGCCCGCCAAACAACAATGATGGCTGCAACCAAAAAATAGGCGGGCATTGTGGTGGGCACCTGTGGTCCCAGCTACTTGGGAGGTGGAGGCAAGAGATTCACTTGCACCCAAGAGTTAGAAGTTGCTGTGAGCTGTGATGCCAGAGCACTTTACCCAGGGGGACAGCTTGAGACTCTGTCTCAAAAAAAAAAAAAGAGTTGGAGTTGCTGTAAGCTATGACACCACAGCACTCTACTGAGGAAGATATGATAAGACTCTGTCTCAAAAAAAAAAAAAAATTAGTGTATGTATTCAGAATGTAAATAAAAGACATTCCTATTAGCCAAAAAACCTGGCCAGGTGCGATGGCTCACACCTGTAATCCAATCACTCTGGGAGACTGAGACAGGTGGGTTATTTGAGCTCAGAAACAAGACCCTGTCTATAAAAATAGCCAGGCATTGTGGCAGTTCCTGTAGTCCCAGCTACTTGGGAGACTGAGACAAGAGGATTGCTTAAGCCCAGGAGTTTGAGGTTGCTGTGAGTTCTGAGGCCACAGCACTCTAACCAAATGCAACAAAGTGAAACTCTGTCTCAAAACAACAACAACAAAAAAGCCAAAAAACTGGAAAAAAACTAAAATAAGGAGAATGGATTAAAATTTTGTTGTATATTCATACAATGAACAGCAATAAAATAAAAGAACATATTACTGATACACACAGCTACAATGAATGAACTTCAGAAATACCACATTGAGTGAAATAAGCCTGGAATACACATTAGAATATTGTGTATTCCATGTATATGAATTCCAAGAACAGGCAAAACAATCTAGGGGGACAGGAGTCAGAATAGTAGTTACTTTTATAGGGTGAGTATGGACTAGGATAGGGCACTAGGATGGGGTGATGGAAGTATTCCACATTTGATCTTGATGGTGTTTATAAGGGTACATACATATATAAGAATTAATCTACACACTTTTAAGACTTGTGGATATTACACGTAAATTATACCTCAATTTAAAAGATTCAGGCTGGGCACCCATAGCTCAGTGGTTAGGGTGCCAGCCACATGCACCAGGGCTGGTGGGTTCGAACCCAGCCCAGGCCTACTAAAACAAACGAACAAAAAAAAAAAAAGCCGGGCATTGTAGTGGGCACCTGTAATCCCAGCTACGGAAGGCTGAGGCAAAAGAAGCAACTGAGCCCAAGAATTTGAGGTTGCTGTGAGCTATGACACTACAGCACCCCATTGAGAGCAATAAAATAAGACTCTGTCCAATATAAAATAAATAAAAGATTCAATGGAGGGCCACTAAATGGAGCCTGGTTTCAAACGTAAGTTATCTAGCCCTAGAAACCTCTCTTCCCTTAACCATACAGTCTTGTGAAAGAGAATCCAACACTCAGGAACTTGAAATAAAAATGGCTACACTCATTGCCTGGCATACCAGTCCCACTAACCTGAGCACTCTAGTCCTTGAACATCATGTAGTGGCTTAAAGACTTCTCTTTCAACAGTTACCATTGTATCTTCAGTGTTAATCTGTCTTTTCTGTGTACTCAGACTAGCCCAGCTGTTTTCCATATCCCCCTTTTTTGCCTTGGTTTTCCCAGACCAGATGCTATAATAAATAATGGTTCATTTCACGCTTAGAGAGAAGGTTCTAAGTCAATTTGCTAAGAATTACTCACTAGGGACCAATTCATAAATAGATCAATTTGCTGAATATACCACACTTATACTTTTTTACTTTTTGAAGTTTTCAGTCAAGTTTTAGTAGACTAATTTTCACTTTGCTTCATAGCAGCATTTTAAGAACTATTAAATTTGTAAAAAGTGAAAAGTTATAGAGTGGTTTCGTCTCCTTATAAATATATTCCCCTTGAATATACTCAATAAATGTGAATATATTCTTTATAATAATTATATTCATGAATATATCCTCCTTATGAATATATTCATGAATATATTCTCTTCTGCTCTACTGGGAAAACTTTTTAATACAGTTTAAAATTAATGAACATGAATATATTCATGAAGGTTTTCATTGGTTTATATTCATATTCATGAGCTATGTTCTTGACCATATTGGGACATTTTTGGACCTGGTTTAAAAGTTAATGAAGAGCAATATATTCATCAATTATATAGTCATATTTTCATCAGCATATATTCATATTCATGGCCTGTACTGTTGACCATATAGGGAAATTCTGAACTCAGTTTAAAATTTAATGATTATCAATAGATTTTGTTAAGAATATATTCATAAGGATACACTCATATTTATTCCAGAAAGAGCATACTTGCAAGGCAACTAATCCATCCCGTAATTTTAACCTCTGACAAAATGAACATTCCTTAAGGCAGTGCTAAGAAAGTAAACGGGCCTCCTTCTTTGTAGAAGGGCTTTTCTTTCTAAGCAAGCCCCAGGATTTACCCAGTCAAACCTGTTCAGGCACCTGCCAGTAGTGACTCAGTACTTCTCACAGTCTCTATAACCTCTCTCCAATTATCCAACACGTTGATTTGGGATCTATCTAACAGTTTTCTTTGCCTGAATATAAGAACTTCTAGCAGTCTCAAGACCAGCTGATTATCACTCTCCACCTTCAGGTACCATTTTTGCTCTTCTTTTTAGGATTATTTTTCATCAGCTTTTTTTTTTGGAGACAGAGTCTCAAGCTGTGGCCCTGGGTAGAGTGCCATGGCGTCACAGCTCACAGCAACCTCAGACTGGGCTTAAGCGATTCTCTTGCCTCAGCCTCCCAACTAGCTTGGACTACAGGTGCCTGCCACAATGCCTGGCTATTTTTTCTGTTGTTGTTGCAGTTGTCATTGTTGTTTTAGCAGGCCTGGGTCGGGTTCGAACCCTCCAGCCCCAGTGTATGTGGCTGACACCCTACCTGCCAAGCTACAGGCTCTGCCAGATTTTGTTGTTGTTTTTTTCCATTTAATTCTCTGGTTTGGCTGCTGTTTCACTTACCTTCTTTAATGCTAAAATAAGACATCCTTAACCCAATAAATAATATTTATTAAAAAACATAAAACTCTGAAACTGGAAAAAGAGACTGCCATTAAAAATTTAAGATAAGGATGTCTATTCTCTTCATTATTCAAAATTGTTCTAAATGTTCCTATGCAATAAGGCAAAAATATTGGAAAAGAATCATAAAAGCAATGCATAATTTCCAGATGACATGATATGTACCCAGAAAAAGAGTATTGTACTAAAAAATCAGAATATATTAAATAGATTATAAAATTCCAAACAGCTTAGAGGAACAAAAACTACAAGGTCTAGGTGGTGCTTGTGGCTCAAAGGAGTAGGGTGCCCACTCCATACACCGAAGGTGGCGGGTTCAAACCCAGCCCTAGCCAAAAAAAAACAACCAAAAGGACTAAAAAAAAAAAAAAAACTGCATAATTTTAATTTTAAGGCATTTTTTTATTTGTGTGCTTAAAATTTTAAGTGTGTAAATATTTTTAAATGTTACAATAAATATGATCATAGAAAACATTCTAGTGGGGCTTTCCCTCCACTATTTTTTTTTTTTTTTGGGGGAGACAGAGTCTCATTATATCACTCTTGGTAGAGTGTGGTGGTGTCACAGTTCACAGCAACCTCAAACTCTTGGGCTTAAGCAATTCTCTTGCCTCAGCCTCCCAAGCAGCTGGGACTACAGGCACCCGCTACAATGCCCAACTATTCTTTTTTTTTTTTTTTTTTTGGTTGTAGTGGTTATTTTTCTTTTGCAGGCCCAGGTTGGGTTCAAACCCGCCAGCTCTGGTGTATGTGGCCGGCGCCCTAGCCCCTGAGCTATAGGCGCTGAGCCTCCCCCACTATTTTTTAATATTATCAAACACAGATAAAAGTTGACTAGTAAAATGATCGCCCATATAATCCCCATAAAGAGAAAATGATCACCCATATAATCCCCATAAAGAGTTAACAACTGTTAACATTTGTCTATATTTGCTTCATCTATCTATCTATGTGTGTATACATGTTTATATATGTAATTATGTACACATACGTACTTTTGTGCTAAACCATTTGAAAGTAAACTGTAAACAAGATACATTAGGGGTTTCTTGTCTTTCTTTCTATTTTTTTTGGACAAAGTCCCACTATGTTGTCCTGAGTAGAGTGCCTGTGGTATCATAGCTCACAGCAACCTCAGACTCTTGGGCTCAAACGATCCCCTTGCCTCAGCCTCCCCAGTAGCTGGGACTATACATATCTGCCACAACGCCTGGCTTGTCATCAGATTTTTTTTTTTAATTCTCTGGTCTGGCTGCTCTGTTTCACTTGACTTCTTTAATGTTAGAAGATATCTTTACTTCTAACAGGAGATGGCTAGTTTTTCTATTTTTAGTAGAGTCAGGAGACTCACTGTTGCTCAAGTTGGTCTCAAACTCCAGGGCTCAGGCCATCTGTACGGGTTTCTTTTTAATACCCCTTTCCCCACATCAATACTCCCCTATCTGGGTAACCCATGTTGGCAACCTAGTATCTATCTATCTCTCTCTCTCTCTCTATATATATATACACACACACACACACACACACACAAACATGTGTGTATGTATTTATAGGAGCATGGGTAAGTATGGAAGGGCATTACTGCATATATGTTCATATATATAGTATTTTATGAAAACAAAATCACATGCGTATTTTTCCTGCATCTTGCTTTCAAACATACCTTAGAGGCTTCCTTTAAAATCAACTAATATTACTGATTAATTTTTGTTTTTAATAACTTTATTAAAATACGTATTTCCCATACCATAAATACAACTATTTAAAATTTACAATTCAGTGTTTTTTAATGTATATTCACAGAGTTGTGCAACCTGATCACCACAATCAATTTTAGAACATTCTTCATAACCCTAAATAGGAAACTTCCACCAATTCCTCCTCCCCCGCTCGTAGTCATAACAACCATTAATCTACATTGCCACTCTATGGAATAGCTTAGTGTACCCATTTCACAGAAATACGTAGTCCTTTATGACTTCAGTCTTTCACTTAGCATAATGTTTTCAAGGTCCATCTGTATTGTAGCGTATACACTTTTGTGGCCAAATCATATTCCACCATGTGGAGATTCCACAAATTATCCATTCATTCATTAGTGCATGGACATTTGGGTTACTCCCACACTTGTTTTGTATTATGAATAATGCTGCTATGATCATTCACAAAGACGTTTCTGTGTGGACATGTTTTCAATACTCTTAGGTATATACCTAGGTGTGGGATTACCATGTCATGCAGTAACTCTATGTTTACATTTTTGAGGAACTTCCACACTGTCTTCCAAAGCAGCTGCATTATTTTACATTTCTACCAGCAATGTACGCAGGTCCCAGTTTTTCTACATCCTTCTCAACATTTGTTATCGTTATAATAACAGTTGTTATTGTTCATCTTTCTTATTACAGCCATCCTGGTGGGTATGGAGAGGCATATCATTGTGGTTTTGATTTGCATCTCCTGAATGGCTAACCATCTTTTCATGTGCTTATTGGCCATTTTTTATATCTTCACTGGAAATGTCTTTTTGTTCAGTCTCATAGGCTTGTTGTTTGGTTTGTTTTTTTTTTAAATGAGGACCACTGATTTAATATTATAAAACATTTAGAAGACTGCCTGGCACACAGTAGACATCCAGTAAATCTCAGATAATATATTTTATTATCATTACTGATTATTCAAGAGGGTGGACTCACAACAGTTGAATTTTTGCCAAGTTTTCCTTGTACTATTAATAATTTTGGTTTTATGTTTTTGTATGCTATGCTATTTGGTTCACACATGATCATAAATCGTGTCCTTTATCAGTATCTGAGTCTGTCTTTACCCTGCCTATTGCTGCCTCTAACTTAAAATCCACTTTGACTAATGCTGTCCTGTCTTTTTGGCTTGGGGGGGGGGTGGTGGTTGTTGTTTCTTATTTTCTTGTTCTTTCGCTTCTGCTTTATTTTCACCTACTCATTTTGCTTTGAGAAAAAAGCTTATAAACAAACATTCTTCAGAGCTTTATTTAACTCAGTCTGACATGTCCTCTCTTTTAATGGGAAAATTCAGTCTGCTCATATTTAGTGGGATACTTGACACACTGATGTTATTTCCTCCACTTAACTTTTATTTTCTTTTTTTTTTTGAGACAGAGTCTTAAGCTGTCCCCCTGGTAGAGTGCTGTGCATCACAGCTCACAGCAACCTCCAACTCCTGGGCTCAAGCGAGTCTCCTGCCTCCACCTCCCAAGTAGCTGGGACCACAGGCGCCCGCCACAACACCTGGCTATTTTTTTTGGTTGCAGCCATCATTGTTGTTTGGCGGGCCCAGGCTGGATTTGAACCTGCCACCTTAGGTGTATGTGGCTGGTGGAGCCAACTTTTATTTTCTTACTCTGCGATGTTTCCTTTTCTTCCTTCTCTCTGTTTATGTTAATTAGGTTGCCATTCTTTATCTGTTTTCTTTCCTTAGTGGAAATTTTGCTAACCTTCTCCATTTAAATAACAGTTTCCTTCACTTTTCCTGCTCTGAATATTTTCTGACAACCGGATGCCAACTATTTCTCAGACTTTTGAGGTCGTCTTTATGCAGCAATGGATAACTGAAATATTGCCAGGGAGTTTTCCAAAGTGGTCACATCAACTCCTATTTCACCAGCACATAACAGCATTCTTGTTGCTCCATAACCTTGTGAACTCTGGACATTATCAGTCTTTTGAATCTTAACTTAGTATCTTGCTGAGGTTTTAATTTTCACATTCCTGATGACTAATGAGGTTAAGCATCCTCTCATATACTTTCGGTCAATTAGGTACCTTATGAGAGCATATTTTCTTTTGGGGTGACTATCTTTGCATTACAGGAGCTTCTTAAGGATTCTATATATGAACCCTTTATCACCTACATGTGTTGAAATATCTTGTGCCATTCTGTGCCTTGCTTTTCACTCTCTTACTAACTTTTAATAAAAATTCCCTAACATTAAAGTGGTTCAGTTTATGAATTTTTCCATGATAATTACTGCTTTTGGTTCTTATTTAAGATACAGCAGAACCTCTTAAGTTGACCAGAAAAAGGACTGTAACAAACTGCCCAACATGCGTAGGTGGTTAACATGAAGAACTAGGCCTACCGTACTGATCTGTACATGTGGGGTGTCCAGTCTATGAAAAGTAGGTCCACTTAAGGAGACAGTCAAGGTGGGGAGGAGGTCAACTACGAAAGTTCTGCTGTTTTTGTGCCTCTCCCCAGAGTAGGCCTATGAACTTCTTAAATCTTTACTTTTTTTTTACCCTTTAACATCCAGATCCAGAATTCTACCTGGAATTTATTTTAGTGGAGGATATAAGGTTGGTATCGATTTTTTTCCATATGAATATCCAATTGGACTTGCACCACTTATTAACAGAACCAGGGACATGTGGGTCTGTTCTGGACTTTCTGTTCTATGGTCTACTCATCCATCCTTGTGCACCTCTCCTTCATTATATAATTTTACAAGAAATGTAGATACCTCATAGAGTAGGGGTCAACAAATTATGGCCTGCAAGCTATATAGCCTGCAAAGTCTAAAATATTTGCTACTTTATTCTTTACAGAAAAAGTTTGCTCAACCTGCTACTGGCCAAATCCTAACACCTTCAGATTTGCTTTCCTTCAAGATTGCCTACACTATTCTTGCCCTTCTGTATATCCACATAAATTTTATAATAAAGTCATCAATTGATACACATACATATACACTTCTCCTGAAACTGACTGAGATAACTGGATCTATAAATATATCTGGAGAGGATGATCTTAAAAATACTGAGAATAGCATATCTCAAGAGCCAAATTTGTTCGTCCTTGCTCTGTGGAGAAGAGTCCAGTCCAATTCAAAAGAATTGAATATTTCTTTTATATTCAATTCCAACAGTGCCAGGGGCTTCAGGGACATCTAGCTACTCACTGAAACTAGCAGTCAATTCACAGAGTAAAGGAGAGAATGGAAAGAAAGAAATCACATTCCATTATGTTCATCATGTTCACAAACTCTTCTCACTTTATGTATGAAGAGTATGACAAATTCATCAAAGTCAAAGGAAAAACCACAATTGAATAAAAACTTTTTGACAAATTCTCAACAATAAAAAACACAACAAAGTCACAAATGGGCTCAGCACCTGTGGCTCAATCGGCTAAGGCGCAAGCCACATACACCTAAGGTGGCAGGTTCGAATCCCCAGCCCGGGCCCGCCAAACAACAATGATGGCTGCAACCAAAAAATGGCCGGCACTGTTGCGCGCCCTATAGTCACAGCTACTTGGGAGGCTGAGGCAGGAGACTCGCTTGAGCCCAGGAGTTGGAGGTTGCTGTGAGCTGTGATGCCATGGCACTCTACCCAGGGGAATAGCTTGAG
>CAUYQV010182508.1:0-61015 GCA_963574575.1 Galagoides demidoff
TGAAGGGATGGTCATCTATTTTCCAGGCTAATGGAAAGCAGAAAAAAGCAGGTGTTGCAATACTATTTGCAGATACAATAGGTTTTAAACCAACAAAAGTGAGCAAGGACAATGATGGTTACTTTATATTTGTTAAAGGTAGCACTTCTTTTCTTTTTATTGTGAAGGTACATACTCATTCCGACAAATGCATGTTTTTACTTTTGATTATCTTTCAAAAAAATTTTAGAGCAATTTTGGTGAAACCTTGGATAAATCAAAATTCATGTTATTTTAAAATAGAAGTTCCATTACAGAACCAATGCAGCACAAACAGCTGAAACTATCAACAAAGTGTTTGGGAAGGATGTAGCTATGAATGCTCTATATGTCCATGGTTTGGGAAGTTCACTTACAGTTGTTTTAATCTTAAAAATAAGCCACATGGTAACCTGACACTGATGGATAATGATGAGCTGAAAGCTGCATTGGAAGTGAATCCATTTTAACTGATCCATGAATTAGCAGCAAGGTTTGATGTCACGACCCGTCGGGCTCCTATGGCCCTGGTCTGGGTTAGCGCAGGAAGGAACCAGGCGAGAGGCAGATTAGAAGTACAAGCTTGTGGAAGGCGGGTTAGCCCTTACTTTCTGGTTAGCCCTGAGCAACCTCCGCACCAGCCTTTTATTGAAATGGAATGATACAGGTGAGGGGAGTAATTAACAATGACTACATGCTGAGGGCACAGGTTCCTTTTCCATAAGGAGCACCTGTGGACAAGTCCCCAGAGAGTCCACCCCTCAGCTGTAAATCATCTTGCTTAGAGGTCATTTGTCTCTTGGCGTCCTCTACAGTTTGATGTTAGTATTCCAACAATATTGGACCATATGAAATGTATCAGCAAGGTAAAGAAGCTGGACAGATGGGTTCCACATGATTTAAACAAGCATCAGAAGAGAAATCATCTCAAAGCTTGCCTTTCTTTGCTGTCATGACATAAAGGTGAACCCATTTCTATACCATGTTGTTACATATGATGAAAAATGGATTCTTTTGATGATCATAAGCTTTCAGCAAAATGTTTGGATAAAGATAAAGTGCCAAAACACAAACCAAAACCATATATTTATTAAAAAAAACAAAAGCTAATGGTGTGTGTTTGGTGTCCAAAGCTGGTGTTATCCACTACAAGTTCATGAAATCTGGTCAATCAATTACAGCAAATGTCTACTGCAACAAATTGGATGAAACCATGAAGATGCTTGCAATTAAGGAGCTGAGATTGGTCAATAGAAACAGCTTAATCATCTTGCAAGTCAATGCTGTCACAAACAACACTCAAACTGCGGAAGCTGGGCTTAGAAAATCTGTCATCCATTCTATTCACCAGACCTTGCACCAACTGAATACCAGTTTTTCCAGGCTTTGGAGCACTCTTGAAGAAAAATATTCAATTATTTTCTACAACATGTGGAAAATGCCTTTCATGATTTCATCACCACTCTGCAGGCTTCTTCATGGCTGACATACACAAGATACTGTTAAAATGGCAAAACTGTGTTGATAGTGTAGGTGCATACTTTAATTGCACTGCCTCTTGTTTGGGGTAATAAACTAAACTTTTGATCTGAAACTGAACGTATCAGATTTAATAACCTAATATAAGTAATATGTCAAATTATTATTTAGTATACAGCTCACAGCAGACACACTCTTGCTTCAATGAATTGTCTAGACAATTTGACCACCCTCAGTGATGGCTGAGTCTGAACTCTCAGTTTTTATCTTTTTGATATTATGCTCTCTAATTTTGAAAGAAGAAAATTGGACTCTTTTCTTGATGGACTTTAAAGAGTTATTGATGCTTTTGTCAATTTGTAGCAACAGATTCTGTCTTCAGGCACAATCTGTTAATGAAGACCGGGCAACTCCTTAGTATTAGAACCCCAGACCCTGAAATATTAATACTCACAGATCAGAGATAAACTCTGTTCATCAAACATATGGGATGAGCAGAACACTCTCAAAATTGCCTTTAGAACTAATATGATACCTTTATTTGTAAGAATTCAAAGCCATTATACATGCAGATAAGAACGACTATTATTCAGGTTCAGGACACAATACAGGGATGGGAGACACACAGGGTTGATTCTTCCCTTGGCTCCTCCCTCCTTTCCCTCTAGAATAATGGTAGAATCTTTTCTCCTTTTGGCTACCTAAGATGAATCCTTCTTAGCTATGTTCCTAGAAGAAGAGAATTTCCCATGATCCCATTTCATTGTGTTCAACATTCCCTGTTATATCAGTTGATTCTGAAAATAGATAGAAAGTAATATAGTCACTAGGTGACCAATATGGTACCAGACTTTCATTTTCATTTCTTAAGGGAAATTATACCTGCTTAAACATATATTTTTGTTTTCAAATTTCCTATTTAAATGGATGCTCAAATGATAATGCTAATTAGCTGAACTGCTAGATGGGATCAAGGAGATTATTGATTTTGCTTTACCTTTCAGTATGGAGGGAAATTTTAAGTTGAAATTGATGTTGGTGTGTTTAGCTGATTGACCCATGACATAATTCAACCAATCAATTACTTATTCCATTACACTAGTGTCCACAAGAGCAGCAGAGAGCAATGAAGGTGATAGTCCTCTCCAATCTCAGAGCTAATGTTAATCAAAATGATCAGCCATTTGATAGCTCATGCATATGCATGACTTATGTGTGATTGTTTGGGATGATGACCTTAGAGGAGATTCTTTTCTATCATATCTTATGGAACACTAAGTCTCTCATGAAGCTCCACCAAGAAATGGTGCGCCCTGCATTCCTGTACTCTTAAGTATGCTGTTGTTTACTAATGGTCAAATAATTCTACAGTAGTACAACCTATTTAATTTTGTTTATTAGATTCAGTTTTGCTCAGAGTTATTGTATCGTGTGGTCTTATTTTTTTTTTACTTTTTTATTTCTTTGAGCAAATACTATTCCAGGGTTATGTATTGGAATGCAGTGCTTCTGATAATTTAAAATGTAGACATGCCCAATGTAAAATTTCCTTGCCAAGTTAGAAAGCTTCTTTATTGCTCTAAGATTCTTCCCCCCCCCTTTTAATCCTCTGATAAGATAAAGTTCTTTGAGTTACCTTTAGCATTATTATCCTCATTGAGCAATGATTAAAATAAATGGAGGTGACCTAATGCAACAGAATGAAGAATAAACATTAAGAAGTCTAAATTCTGGCTGTGTGCAGAAAGAGGATTAGAGATTTACAACTGAGTCAACTGAATACAATTAGGTCCACTGTACTTCTCGGTTCACAGAAAGCCCAAGCATGGTTAGTCCAACCCAAATGTTAATCCCGGCTGGCAATAAGAGAGATCCAGGAATACAGGAGTGACTCCTGATTCTCCACATGCCGCAGCCAGATGCAAAACCGCTGGGGAGTAATGACTCAAGAAGATAATGATGGGTTGGCAGCACCCCATGAGAGTCAGGGGGATAAAGGGTTCAGGTGGGTGTGCCTGACAATGAGGTGTGTGATGTGTTGAATACACCACAGAGGGGGGACCATGTGTGATGCAGAGAGCCAAAGGGTGCCCCAGGGACTTCTAGGAGCCAAGCTGAGTCAATTATGAATGCAAGAAGAGGACAGTTAGGTCATAGAAAATTCAATTGTATAAACTAGAGCTGCTTAGTAAGAACAAACATAAATTTATAACAGACATGACATCAGCTTTTACCACACTTTCAACATTCAAAATTTGCATTAAAGTGAAAATTACAGCTCTAACGAGGAAATGCCACTGTTTGTATATGGTGCAGTTATTAACTTATTATTAATTGCAGTTAATATTACTCTTCTGGCAACACCTCCCATGTTATCCGTATTATCATCACCGTTGCCATGCAGGTAGAAAACTCCCTTGTTAGAAAACTTCTTTGATGCTATGCAGACTTTTGTTCTTATGAAGCAATTTAAAATCAATAAGCCCTTATTGAAAAATTACTATAGGCAGACAAATTACCAGACAATACAGGGGAGAAAATGGTGTGGAAAGAACTCTGCTCTCAAGGAGTTTGTCCTCACTAAACTGCAATTTGCATGTGACTGAAGCCAAGTGAGATTCTGAAATGATTCTCTTTACTTACAAATATTTTCAATGTGTTTATTTTTCATAAAAACCATATATGTAAGATGTACAATATATTTGGATATGTATGTGTGTAGTAAAATGATGTCTACAGTTAATTAAATTTACATATCCATTTCCTCAATCGCATTTTTGTTGTGGGTGCACTTGAAATGATCTCTTAGCAAGTTTACAGTAAATAATACCGTATTAACTGTAGTTGTCAGACTGTAGGTTTGATCTCTAGACTTGTTTGTCCTGTACAAGTGCAATTTTGTAGACTTCAACCAGTAACCTCCTTCCCCTGGCAAAAAAAAGCACTGTACTCTCGGCTTCTACATATTCATATTTTTAAGATTCTATGTATAAGTGAAATCAGGAAATATTTCTCTTTCTCTGTCTGGCTTATTCATTTAGTAGAATGCCCTTCAGGTTCCTTCATGTGTTGTGAGATTTCCTTTTTAAAAGCTGACTAATATTTCATTGTGTAAGAAGCACAATTTATTCTTTTATCTGTTCACCTATGTCTTGCCCATTATGAATAATGCCAAAATGATTATGAGAACACAACTATCCCTTTGAGATAATAATTTTATTTATACCTAGACAAGGGGTTGCTAGATCATACAGTAGTTATACGTATTTTTAATTTATATATATATTTTTTATTTTTAAGAAAGCTACATATTGTTTTCCATGTTTCTATTCCCACCAACAGTGTAAGAGTCTTCCCTTTTCTCTATGCTCTTCCCAACACTTAAAACTTTTGTTACTAGTCATCGTACTTATAATAGGTGTGAGGTGATTTCACACTGTGGTTTTGATTGCATGTTCCTAATGGTTAACGGTGTTGAATATCTTTTCCTATACCTGTTGGCCATGTTTATGCCATATTCATAAAAGGTATACTAATGTTTTTTTCACCACTTTTTAATTCAGATTATGTGTGTGTGGTATTTTTTTTTTTGCTACTATATTTTGTTCTTTATATATTTTGAATATATACAATACTCTTATCAGATACTCATATATGGCTTACAAATAAGTCCTCCCAATCAATAGGTTGCTTTTTTATTTTGTGATAGTTGCTGTGCTGAAGCTTTATTGTTTGCTATAGTACCAATTGTTTCTTATTGTTTTTACTACCTAAGCTTTTAATGTGATATTCAATGTATCATTGCTCAGACTAGCATAAAACAAGTTTCTACCCTATGTTTTCTGACAGGAGTTTCAAAATTTGGCTTTACATTTTTAAGTCCTCAATGCATTTTGAATTGCCTTTTTTTATGTGTATATGGTGAACAAAAGAGGTCCAAATCATGTTCTTACACATGGATATACAGTTTTCCCAACCATTATTGAAGAAACTATATTTTCCATTATATATTCTTATACCCTTGTCAAAAACTAGTGGACTTCATGTGCCTGGGTTTATTTCCGGGGTGTTCTATTTCATTGGTCTGTACGTCTGTTTTTAAGCTAATACAATGCTGTTTTGATTACCATAGCTTTGTAATGTAATTTGAATTAGGAAATTTCATGCTTCCAACTTTGTTCTTCTCTCCTAAAATAGCTTTGGCTATTTGAGATCTTTTATGTGAATTTTAGCACTTTTCCACCTAAATGACATAGGAATTTAGATATAGATTTTGTTGCATCTGTTTATATTTTTGTGTAGTATGGACATATGACAATATTAATTTCTCCAATTCATGAACATAGGATTTCTTTCCATTTATTTGCTTTGTTTTTGTTTTTGAGACAGGGTCTCACTCCGTACTCACTCTGTACTCTGGGCTAGAATACAGTGGCATCATCATAGATCTCTGTAATTTCAAGTTCCTGGGCTCAAACAATCCTCCCTCCTTAACCTCTAGAGTAGCTGGGACTACAAGCATGTGCCTCCATGCCTGTGTAATTTTTCTGTTTTTGTTTTGTTGTTGTTGCTTGTTTGTTTTTGTAGGGATAGGGTATCTTTCTTGCTCAGGTTGGTCTTGAATTTCTAACCTCAAGCAAATCTGCAGTCTGGGCCTCCCAGAGTGCTATGACTATAGGTGTGAGCCACCACACACCAACCTCTTTCCATTTATTTGTCTTCAATTTCTTTAATCAGTGTTTCACAGTTTCCAATATACAGAACTTTCACCGCCTGGGTTAAATTTAAAGTATTTATTTCTTTTGATGCTATTGTAAATTGTGTTGTTTTCTTGATTTCTTTTTAAGAAGGAAAGTTAATTGTCTTGATTTAATAATCCCACACTGGATACATGTATCAAGACATCATGTTGCATCCCATAAATATATGAATTATTTGTTAAAAATTATAAAGTGCCTGTGTGACAGAAATAAAATTAATAAGATAATAAATATTTAGTAAGATCTTCCAGTGTTGGGGAAATGACTAATTTCCATTGATTTTGATTTTGTATCCTGCAGCTTTATTAAATTTCATCAGTTTTAAGAACTTTTTGGTGAATTATATAGGGTTTTCTACATATAGAATCTTGCTTTCTGAAAACAAGAATAATTTTATTTCTTCCTTTATTCATTTTAATTGTCTCATTACTCTTGCTAGTACTTTAGTACTGTGTTGATTAGAAGAGGCTAGAATGGACATCCTTGCCGTGTCCTGGATCTCATAATGGTTTCAGTTTTTCTCTGTTGATTATGATGATGACTATATGCTTCTCATAATGGATTTTATTTTGTTGAGACAATTTCCTTCTATACCTATTTGAAAGTTTTTATGAAGAAAGGATGTTGACTTTTGTCAAATGCTTATTCTGTAATTTTTATATGATCATGTGGTTTTTATCCTTCCATCTATTAATGTACTGTACCAATTAACAGATTTGTATGTGTTAAAACAAATTTGCATCCCAGGGATAAAACCTATTTGGTCAAGGCATATATTTTAAATGTGTTCATGAATTCAGTTTGCTGGTATTTATTGAGGATTTTTATATTTGTATTCATCACAGATATTGGTCTATAGCTTCTCCTTCCTACGGCATCTTGGTCTGGCTTTGGTAGTGCTAATTCTGGCCTTATAAAATAAGTTCAGAAATACTATTTCTACTTCTATTTATTACGCTATAGGTACTATGTATCATTCTAAGTTCTTTAAAAATAGTAGCATGTTTAATCTTTATAACATACTAGTAAGTGTCCATTAATAACTTCATTTTTGTAGATAAAGAAAATGAGGGAGGAAAAGGATGAATAATTTTCCTAATATCACATAGGTGGTAGAAGATAGATGTGGTGTTTAAATCCAGGCATTCTGGCACAAGGCTGTATGCTTTTGGTCAAAAAGTTGTGATGGTTGTTAAAAAACATGGGAAAGATCATAATTCTAGTTAATCTGTCTGTTCTGGCATCCTGTTCCAGGCCAGAAAAGCTTTAAATGGGGAAGGAACATTCATACAAGCATAGCTGTAAAGCAAATTATGTGACATTTCCACCAAAAATAAAAAGCTGAAGCTTGCTTACTGGCTTTTGAAAAAGAAAAAATGATATGTGACTCAACCTCAGATTAAATTCATTAGACTCATGAAACATCGAAATTATGTTATCCATAAGCAGGTTGATCTTGAATAGGGTGTTTTTCCTCACCTATTTGAATGTCACATTAGGCAATTATTTAAATCAAAAGTATTAAGGTGAATCTATCCTAGAAAAGATAGATCACTCACAAGCTTATCTCAGTAACAAGTTATCCTGAGTTATTATAGTACCAGAATCCAAAATGATTCAAAATAGCTTTGCCTTCCAACATCCAGAAGAAAATGTGGATATGACACTGAGCTAAGTAAGCTGTCAGCATGGATAGAGCTGTGCTCATTCCTTCAAACACTGTAAGAGACTTAATTCCATTGGAGAAAGAACCTTGAAACAAAGCAAGAAATCACCTCCCTGTTAAGAACTTCTTAAGAAGTTCTTCAAGCCTAAATTCTTCCTTACTGGTGCTCCAAGAAAGAAAAGGGGAGGCTTTCAAACCCCTGCCTGGATGATGCCCTTCACCTATGAGCCCACCCCAGTCACAATGCAGGACCCATCTTTGAGAGATTAAGTGAGGCAAAAGGAACAAAAACTGCAGCTTCACTTGGGAAAGGGTGAGAGGGTCCCAGTTTGGGAGCATGGGCTTGTCCACTAGTGCCAAGTTGACTTTGTAGGCTTTCTAAAGCTCGTCAAGATAGTCTGCTTGCAGATAAGACAATGTACCCTTAGGTGGCTGTTACAAAGGACTAGTTAGGAGACTTTCTCCATGTCCTAACACCCTGGCTTACGACGTTTAGTTCTCTGGTGTATGTATAGGATGAGTGGGTGCCTTCTCTTTTCAGCCGTGCTTCTGAAACATTGCTTATAGTTTTTCATACTCATTAACACTTCACTCCCTCTTTGGCAACCTGGTTTCCATGGCAACTACTTCACTGCCACTGGGGCTGCTAACACCAATGCTTCCTTAAACACACTCTTCTAGTCCTGGCATTCCTTCTAGGTTCCTTGGGAATGCTGCAGCTTCTCCCCATCCTTTCAGTTAGTACTCCTTGGTATTCTTTTTAGGCTGATTTTTAGCCTGTGCACTTCCCTGGATGATTGATTCATGTCTTGTGAGCTCAATTATTATCTTTGTCCTCATCTCTCTCTTTCTATTTATAAATTATACATCTGAAACAAATCCACATTTCTGAGACTGAGTACATCACTTCCCCCAACACAGACCAAATCTGCTTTGGTGTTGCCTGTGTCAGTGATTAGCATGTCCCTCAATCATGGTATCCAACCATCTAAATAAAAGCTCTCCTATATCCCACAAGTTAATAAAAAGGATCTTGTCAATTCAGTTCTCTCAGTATTTCCTGATTATCAACCACTTTCACCGTAAACCTCAGGTACCTTGAGATCACTAATATTTTGTACTGACCTTGTTATAATATCCTTCAGTCGATGGACTACACAGTAGCCAGATGAGATGTGTGACTCTTTTCCTTCAAGGTCTGCACCTTGCTCTCAGGAAGCACAGTACTCCCGGGCCTGAATCTGTCCTTGTTCATCTTTTAGCCACCCTCTTGCCATCCCTAACTTGCCCTTCACATTGCAGCCATATGGAACTTATTTTTACTTCTCCAGTGAATGTCCCACCTCTAAACCTTTTCATATGATGTTAATTCTGCTTAAAACTTACTCTGCTTTGATTTCATTGGCAACTAATTTTTCTCATCTTTCCAGGTTTTTCTGATTTTCTCTGCCCGATTTTTCCATAGGCTTCTTGTTCTGCCTTGATTATAACAATATTATTGCTATTACCTACTTGTTTATAGTTAAATTGAAAGCAACTAAGTTGTTATTTCCAGCTGAGTAAGGTTGAAGCCATTCACTAATATGGAAAATAAAAGGAGAAGGACAGAACAGGAAAAGTTACTTAATCTAATACTTTTCTCTCTGCTTCATCATGCCTCTACTGTATTTTTTCTGCTTCTGCTTTTATATTGACTTCTTCTTATATAAAACTAAAAGCAATACAGATTTTATTGATATTAATCAAAATTCTTAAATAGAGCCTCTAACCCCCCAAAAGAGGAAGAAATAGTTGTTTGGAATAGGAGTTATGAATTTCGGAGGAAAATGTAAGAAATGCTCAAATATTACTTGATGGTCTAAATTCAATTTGATCCAAACTTTTCTACAAGTCACATGCAAAGTTTTTAACCTATTGGGGTCTTAATAACACCAGGGAAAGATTTATAAATGTCCTTCAAATACATTTAAAAAGAAAAATTAATAGGCAAATGTGTTGTTAAATTCCATAGGCATACACTGCTGTTTCTCTTAACTAGAAAATTGAATAGATATTTTGGGGGGATATTTCCTTTTTTTCATAACTGTGATATTAGTAAAGTATAAATATAAACAGTCCCTTTTGTATTTCAGCTTGGTTCTACTCATATTATTAACTCTGAAATATCGCAAGTTTAACATTTTTTTAAAATAATAAGTATACGCAAGGTATAAAGATGATGATATGGGATATATACATAGATAATAAAATGGTTACAACAATAAAGTAAGGTAACATATCCACCAATTCACGTAGTTACCCTTTTGTGTGTATATGACAAAGCCAGCTAAAATCTATTATCTAAAACCCCTAATACAATACACTAAAATTTATAGTTCACATGAAGACTTGTTCAGCCTGCATATATGCTTCTTTATAAGCCTTTGACCTACATCTCTGCCTTGCCTGACCCAATACCACTATTTATAAGGATTACTTCCTGCTGGGTTGCATTATATCTTAACATGCTCAGATAAACCATTTATCTCCTCTATTATTAAGTTTCCTTTGTGTTTGAATTCTCTCACTAATAAGAAAATCGCTTCCTTGAAGATTTCCTTGTTTCTGCTTCTCTCATTGCTCCTGTAGCACATTGATAGCTCCAGACACATAGAAGGTATTCCATAAATATGCTTGATTAACTAAGTACATTTGAAATCTTTCTTCTTTTCAGTGTTTGCAGTGTTAATCACCATCTGTTGCTCTATTAAATTATTGTAATGCGATTATAACCAAATCAAGTTTGCCTCCTCTGATGATGCTCTTCTTCACATCTTTGTCTCCTTGAAGTTCATCCAGACTTGCTGGTCAGCTTAGGTAAAATTACTCTGCTTTCATGTACACACTCTCAGGCTCTCACGTGCTGTCATGGGGTTGAAGACAGAGGGCAAAACTGATGTCACTTTTTGAGGTGTAAGATACTGCTCATTCCACATGTGGTGCTTTGCCTACTTTCCCTCTGCCCAGGAGTCCACTCTTCAATGATATTGCATGTGTGTGAGGTTTAAATGCTATCTGTCTTTTCAACACTCCTTTGAATAATTTCGATGTCATCTGCTTTCAGAGCTTCTTGTAAGAAATTCAGACAATTGTACTTACTTGTGATAAATTCTATATTAAAGTGAAATAAAGGATTTGGGGGTCCAAAGAAGAGGGGTAGCTACCTAATAGCTGGGAGTAGTGGGAAAGGTGAAAAATAAAATTCTCTGTAGAAATTACTGGCAGAAGACTGAATGATAAATAGAATTTTGGTTTTCTATCACTGTACCTCAAAGTATCACCGTTTTAGAGCATGAAAGCCCATCATTTATTGTTATTATCTCTCGGGCTTCTGATGTGGGTGGGCCTTGGGTAAGTGTTCCAGATGGAAGTTTATGCTTATACAGTCAATATTTGTATCTCCCCCAGATTTATATATTGAAGTTCTATATCCCCCCCCTCAATGCAATGAAATTCAAGAGAGGTTCATTGGAAAATAATTAGGGTTATGAGGTCACAGTGGCAGAACCCTTACCCAGTGGGATTAGTACTCTATGTAAAAAAAGATGCCTGGATACTTCTCTACCTCTCGTGTGGACATGGTGAGAGGGTAGTTGTCTGCAAGCGAGGAGGAGACTCCTCACCAGATTCCAACCATGCCAGTGCCCTGATCACAGATTTTCAGCTTCCAGAACTGTAAAGAAATAAGAGTATCTTGTTTAAATCATTCTATACCATTTTGTTGTGGCAGCCCAGCTGAACTGGCTCATACGGATGTCTGTTTTTATTGTAGTGTGATGTTAGATACTGGAGACATCTTAAAAATGTCCTCACTTTCATGTTGAAGTGGGCCCAGGGAACTCAAAGAACTTGCATGGGCATTTCTTTGTCTCTATGTAATCTCTCCAGCATGGTGGTTTCAGGGAATCCAGGATAATTACCTGGTGTCCAGTGCTGCAAAGAGACATGAGGGGCATTTTGCCTTTTATGACCCATCATAGGTGGCTGTGCAGCATCCCTTCCACCACACAGTGTCAACTAGAATATCTGCCTGAATTTATATCGGTTCTGACAGGAGAGAGGAAGACAAAGGAGGTTTGTTTTGTAAGAAGAAGCATTGAGGGATAGTGATCACAATGTTGAGTTATATTAAACTTGGTTTCACAATGCTTTTTATGCCAGAATATCTAATGAAAGGCTATTTTCATCCTTATATTGCTTTGATAATACTATTTCCTCAACTCTTTGGGAAAGTCCATCCTCTAGTCCTCACTGTTTGCACAATCCTGGTTTTATCTGTTTGCCTTTTTTCCATCTCCTTTATTAACTTAGCCTCTTCTTATGCGCCATATCCAGCCACTCACCAAATCCTCACATTTCTATCTCACATATTGCTGAAATTGTCAGAGTCCTGCTCCAGGAGCAGGGTCCACTAAGACCTGTGGAAACTGGCATCAATTGACTGAAGAAATATGGAGTTATAAACTATGGTAAACAAAGAGATATGAGACAATTAAAAGTGGGAGTTCAGAGGCCCATTGCCCATTTGTGGGTTTCTGGCAATGGCACCAAGCGTTTCCTCCAATCTGCTTTTATTAAAGTCTGTTTGCCCAGAGGGTAAGATGAGGGAGGGAACAAAGACATCAGCAGTTTCTCTGGATTAATCATATCAGCTCCTATTGTTATTATTATTAACCTTAAGTGTAGGCTTGAGAAATCTGAAATCTGAGCCTTGTATTGGGAGAGCCTCCTGTTTGAGATCACACACACAGATTTCTAGGGAGGTGTTAGTTCCCTGTGGAGTAAAACACCACTGGCGTTAATTTCCTCTGAGGAATCCATGGGAGGGAGGCATTTTCCTTCTATCATCACTATAGAGGATTTTCCTCCGTGATAAGGGATATAAGCTCTTCTGCCCATATCTCAGGGCTTCAGCTACTCCGTTGATCTCTCTCCCAGGCAACTGCATATCTCCACAATGGGTATCTGCTTTGCCTGTTTAATGGGAAGGAAACGCCCTAGAAGATGTATCTTTTTCTAGGACTTGTCTCTTCTATGGCCATTATTTTACTCAGATTGCTCACTGACCCAGCAGGGTGTTTGTAAGCTGTATCCCCAACAGGCTAGAATTTCAGAAAATGCAGGAAGCTTGCTAGCAATGGCTAGCTTAAATGTGAACTAGCTGACTTTTTTTTGTTTTGAATCACTCAGTTTACTTTTTTAGTTTTCCTCTTCTTCTAGGGGTGCTTTCCTTTGCCAAGAATGGGGCCCTCAGTCCCCATTCTCCCAACAGAAATATACACACTCTCCTTCTCCCCAGTGCCAGCTCTCTTAGTCTATACACATATCACCGTTTCTTTCACTTAACATACATTTCATTCCCATTTATGTGCCTAGCACTGATGACTGACGTAGGTACAGAAGAGACTAAAATACCTATTACTTTTGATATGTAGTAAGGAAGAAAACAATCTCTCTCCCTTCTTCCTTACCTCTCCTTCTTGTTCCTCTCTCTCTTCACACATATGTATATACATACACATATACACAATTCTTATATGTATGCAGAGTTTACATACAGTACATTATTAGGTGATAAGTGAACAACAAAAAAAAAGAAGGGCCTTGGGTGGAATGCAAATTTCATAGGATGGCTAAGGATGACCTCATAGGAAATTTCTTTTTAAGCACAAAATTTGAATGGAGTAAAGGAGAAAGCCATGAGAATATATGGGAATGTAGACACTCCTCCAGAGAGAGGAGCAAACACAGAGACCACACAGTGAGAGTGTGCCTGGCATGTGTGGGACTGGACAAGCTGATTAGGGAGTCTAGAGCTCAGTGATGGAGGGTGACAGGAAAAGAAGATAGGAGCAGAGAGTTAAAGGTAGAAGGTGAACCAGACACATTGGGTTCTGAAGGAAATTTAGGAATATTGGCTTATACTCTGAGGGTTTTAGATAAATACGTAACGTGAAGCCAAATTTTAATAGGGACACTCTGACTGTTGGATTGAGAATAGACTGTGGCGTTCAGGAGCTGAGGGGGGTGGCAATAATGGAGCATCCTTTCAGTCAAGAAACATAATGGTGGTTTTGACTACTTGACCAGAGTATTTCAGTATCAGAGGGATATTTGTTTTTATTTAAAGATAAATACTTTAGTATACTCATATGCTCAGGTGAAATGATTAACCTTAGACAATAAAATACTGCTTCTTCTGTTAGAAAAATGAGCTTTCGTAGGTTGTACATGAAAATAAATATGCTTGTGGATAAAGAGAAATTTGGGAAAATGTTGATGCAGTAGCCTATTTATTTTGTGAATCAGAGGGTCAAATCGTAGGCTCCTTGAGCAAGCTATGGCAGGATGAGATCTGCTCCCCAATTTCTCGCTAGCAACTCTAAGGAATGTGAACATAATATGACAAGGCTTTCACCTTATCAGAAGCCCTTTTCACACTGTCTTAGACTTTGCTATGCCCACTAATATCCCCAAAGTACACTTAACAGAGATAATTGTTATTTTGGGATTTAGAGTTCATTACAGACACTTAACTTTGTGCATGAAATGGCCAGTTCTACCTCTCATTAATGCCCTTGACCTATACTCCTTAATAATGAGACTAGGCTACCACCTTTGGGAAACATTTAACTTATTCCCCCTCCCACACATATAAATAACACAAATTGGCTTTAAGGGTTTCTTGCTTGGTGGAATTTTTGAGTCAGACGACTCTAAGTGATTTGAAACTTAAACTAAACATTATTATAGTAATAAGGCTTGCAATATCTTTCTTGGTAAAAAGAGAGTTTGGGTTGTTGCTAAGTCTCTGAAATAATAGAGTTTAGATAGTACCAGGAGAGAGGAAAAAACTCCACATAAAAAAATCCCAGAAGGCCAGAGAATAGTGTGAAAGAACAAGTATGACACTCCCTGGCTACTGTCACATGTATGAGAATTTAGTAACTCCAGTAATATGACTCTGAAGAAATTTCATATTTTTTCTCTCTTGGGAGCCAAGTGAGGCTTTAACACACAGAGGGAACAAGAACCCTTGTGACTTGCAGTAATAAAACCAGCAGACTGTGCTACCTGTACTAGAGAAACTTGCAGATGTTCAAAGGAGTCTGGAAGCCAAACTTGGACACCATCCAGAATCAGTGAAAGATGTTGATTCCCGGAGCACGAGGGCACCAAGAGGGGCTACCAGAGTGAGTTCTGGCAAAGAAAGCCTCCCTGACTTGAGGCTCTCAGTCCCACCATCTCGTACAATAATGTGTGCGTTGGGGGGGAAGACTTTGAAATAATGGTAATGAACACTTATATAATTCTTTATAGTTCACGAAGCAATTTTCTATATAACTGTAGCTATTTTACAAGTTAGTAGTACATAATTATTTGTTACCTAAGTTTATGATTTAGAAGAGGAAATTCAGAAAAATTAGATAACTTAAGAATGCTTTTTTAATTTAGTATCTCAAAATTATGACTAGGATTTCAGATTTTTCATGTTTTTTTCACTTTACCAAATATGTAGCCATATCATTACTTCAATTTTAAAAAAGTATAGAAGATATTTCATAAGAAATTTATTTATGAAATAAATAAGTTTATATACTAAATCACTGATATAAGTTATGTTACTAAATTGAACAAATATATCCATATTAGTGATCTATCTTTCAATAAAGAGATAACTTGCTTTCCATTTTTCTTCCTTTCATGCCCTGGTATGTAGCCCTGGATTTTGTCTGCCATCTAGTGGAATTTTGACAAATCACAAATAAAAATAATGTTATTCTCTCCATTAAGTTGTAGAGTTTTCATCCTCACCTTACATTTTTAAGCACTTTTTTAGGCATAATTTTTCTTATCTCAAAAAATTAACAAGTGTTCTATCATCTTGAATTTTGGTACAATCTATTCTTGACTACTAACATGCCGTGTGAGTTAAAACAATTCCTTTTTTTAAATCTCCATTTCCTATTTCACAAAAAAAGAGATAAAATCATTTTCACCTATGAAATTGTGTGACGCTACTGTATCTTTACTTAGAGTAAAATTTAATATTATTTTAAAATCATTATTCTCCCTCTCTTTCTAATACCTAACTCTTCTCTCTCCTTACTCAGAGCATTTGAATAGATCAATGAGTTATTAGAAAGATAGAATTATGTGGAAAATCAACAAATGGCATTTGTCACATGTGTCATCGTGAAGAGGATAAAGTATATCTGTTCAGTGAACCATTGAATCCATATGAAAATACATGGACATGATTATAAATTTTAGTGAATCACCACATAAAATCTCATTTACCTTTACGGTAGCTCTGTGAAGCCATCAGAACAGTCATGTTGACATATTTGCCAATGAGTAAACAGAGAAACAGACATGTTTATTG
This sequence comes from Galagoides demidoff, assembly GCA_963574575.1. Classification (NCBI taxonomy): domain Eukaryota; kingdom Metazoa; phylum Chordata; class Mammalia; order Primates; family Galagidae; genus Galagoides; species Galagoides demidoff. The sequence continues at coordinate 16,349 of CAUYQV010182508.1, forward strand.
ACTTGATCAATCTCATAGAGGAAAACAGTTGTAGGATATGAATTTACACTCAAGTCCATGCTGCTGCCTGGAAACCAGCAGCATCAGAGTCTTCCAGAGTTCCCACACGCTGCAGATCCTCAGGCTTTACTCTCAATCTGTGAAGTCAGAATCTTCACTCTCATAACATACCAGGTGGTTCAAAGTGCATTCAAGTTTGAGAAGCACCATCTAATCCACAATATCCAAAGTCATCTCTGTGGTCTTTGAAGAAATTTAAATTAGTTTTTATCTGAACAAAAGTTCAAATGTGGCAAAATGTTATCTTGAGTGAGAGGACAAATTTCAAAATAAATCTTAGATATTTAAAATAATAAAATGTTTTGAACATTTTAGATTAATAGAACATATAATCAGTGTGTTTCTAGAGCAATAGTGCTAATGTTTTTCTTTGTGTAGGAAAATGATTATGTCTTAAAGTTATCTTCCTTGTTAACCATTTTTATTTCAAAATACATTGTTGATTTACATTCAGTTTTATCTGATATGAAAATGGCTACACCTGCTCTCTTTTGGTTTCTATTTACCTTACCTATATCTTTTTTATCACTTCACTTTTAGTCTCTCTGAGGCCTCCTGGGTTAGAAACTGTGTTTCCTGGAGGGAGTAGATGCTTGGGTTGGGTTCTATTGTCCATTCAGCCAACCTGTGTCTTTTGAGTGGAGAATTGAGATCCTTAACATTGATAATAACACTGATATAGGAAATGGTGTTTTGTCGATCATGTTGGGAAGTAACTAATTGCTTTCTTTTTTCTCTTCTGCTATTGTTTTACATGAGTTATGAACTCTAGCTTTTTATTATTTACACTGGTGGGTATCTATTGTGCTGATTCGTGTAAAATGCAACTCTGAATATTTCCGGCAAGGCAGGTCTAGATGGGACAAATTCCCTCAGTGTTTGCTCATCTGAAAAATTTTGTATTTTCCCACGAATTATAAAATTTAGTTTTTGCAGGGTACAACATTCTTCTTCTTCTGGTTTTTTTTTTTTTTATAGATAGAGTGGATTCCTAGGTAGAGTGCTGTGATATCATGGCTCATAGCAACCTCAAAATCTTGTCTGAAGTGATCCCCTTGCGTCAGCCTTCCAAGTAGCTGGGACTACAGATGTCCACCACGATGTCTGTCTAGTTTTTTCTATTTTTAGTAGAGATAGGCTTTTGCTCTTGCTCTGCCTTGTCTTGAACCCCAGAGTTCAGGCAACACAGCCACTTTGCCTCCCAGAGTGCTAGGATTATAGGCATGAGCTAGCATGCCAGGCTAGGACACAAAATTCTTGGCTAGAAGTTATTCTGATTAAGGAGACTGAGGAAGTGGCCCCAATCCTTTCTAGCTTATAAGGCCTTTCTGAGAATTCTGAAATTAGCCTGATGAATTTTCCTCAGTTTTTGATTTTGCATAGTTACTTACAGAATTTTCTGCTTTATTTTGACTTTGGTCAAGTTGATTATTGAGTCCTGGGGATGTTCTATTCCACTCAACATTCTGTGCAATCTCCTGCAGCTCCTAACACCTTTCCTCCTCCTCCAAACTATTCCAGAGCTGTGTTTTTCCCCCTTTACTTCTTTATTTTTCCTTTCTTCTAGAATAATCTGGTGACCCATGTCTCTAATCAGCCATCTGCCAATATATTAACCAATATGTTTCATCAATAAACTATTTCTATAATAACATATTGTAACTAGCATAAGGTTTTTTAAAATATCTGAAATTTTTTATATGAAACAACTTAGTTTAAGTCAATTGCTTCAATTTAAAGTTGAAACACATGAAGTCCATACAGGAAATTATTGGCGGTTGGGACTAAATTTGGAACTCATGTCTACTGGTCGAATGTTCTTTAACCAACATATAGTATGTGGATTATAATTTGTCTAGATGGCCATTTCCCAAAACCTGTTCTGCAGAACCATAGTCCTGAAAATTGTGTTTCAGAAATATTATATAATATATAAAACACGCACGCACACAAAAAAAGAAATATTGCATAATATAGCTCTTGCTTGAAAGATTCTCGCAAAATTCTCTTACTAAATGAGGAGTTCTGTCTGAAAGAAATTTTAACTCTTCATTTCAGGTTACTGAACATGAAATGCAATTTCTTCCTCTCTGAGGTCCTTCTATGCTATTTAAAGTAAGTTGCATGTTGCATATTTTGTGTATTTCAATTATATTTTGTATATTTTGTATGTTTAAGATATATAAATGATATGACATATATTTAGATAAGAAATTTACTGTAGTAAAGTGAATTAACATACTCGTCTCACAGTTAGCCTTTTTATGTTGTTTTTGTAGCAAGACTGGCTAAGGTTCTCCTTTATTTGTTCATCCTACAGCATCCATTACTTTGTATGTTCTAACATATGTCTCTTCATCTTATTCTCCTCCATTTCCCCCAATCTTTGGTAATCACTGTTTTGTTGTCTGTCTATATTTGATTATTTTAAAAATCCATGTAAAAGTGAGATCATACAATATTTCTTTGCCTGTGACTGGTGTATTTCATTTAGTATAGTGTGTTCTAGGCTCATCTATGTTGTGGCAAATGGCAAGATATCGTTCTTTTAAGGGCTGAATAATATTTCCTTGCATATTTGTACCACATTTTCTTTATCCATTTGTCTGTTAACAGACAGCTAGGTTGTCTCTAGATTTTGGCTATTGTAAATCATGCTGCAATGAACATGAGACTGTAGGTATCTTTATGAGGTGATGACTTCATTTCTATTAGATATAGTTCAAGAAGAAAGATTGCTGAATCATGTGGTACTTTCATTTTAATTTATTGAGACATCTTCATCACGTGTTCTGTAATGGCTGTATCAATCTACATTCCTACACACTGTAGGAAAGTCTGCTTCTTTCTGCAAAACAACATAGGTTATCCTTTGACTTTTCATAAAAGCCACCCTAATGGGTATGAAGCAACGTTTCAGTGGTTTGATTTGCATTGTCCTGATAATTAATGATGTTGAGTACCTTTTCATGTGCTCTTTGGTCATTTTATGTTTTTGGGAAAATGTCTCTTTAGGTCTTTTATACATTTTTTAATTGGGTTATTTGCCTTTATACAGTTGAATTATATTAGTTCTTCATAAATTTTGAGTATTATCCCCATATCAGATATATGATTTGCAGCTAATTTTTCCTTGTCCATTGGCTGCCATTTTATTTTGCTCATTGTTTCCTCTGCTGTGCAGAATTATTTTAGTTTAATGTAGTCCTATTTATTTTCCTTTTATGGCCTGAGCTTTTGGTATGATAGTCCAAAAATCACGTTCAGGCCAATATCAAGAAACCCTATGTTCGTTTTTAGAAGTTTTACAGTTTCCAGTCTTATATTTAGGTCTTTTAGACATTTTGAGTTGAATTTTTTGTATGGTGTAAAATAAAGATCCAGTTTCTTTTGCATGTGGAAACTGTTTTCCTAACACCATTCATTGAAGAAAACCTCTTTTTCCCATTGTGTCCTCTTGACGCCCTTGTCAAAAATTTATTTACCATCTATGTCTGGATCTATTTCTGGGCTCTTGATTCTATATCACTAATCTGCATATCTGGTTTTATGCTAGTACTGTACTGTTTTGATTACTATTGATGTGTAATACAATTTTAAATAAGGAGGTATAATGCCTTCAATTCGGTTTTTTTGTAGAATCATTTTAGCTCTTCAGTTTTCTTATGGTTCAAATGAATTTTAGGATTGTTTTTTTATCAACATTTGCCACTGGAATTTTAATAAGGACTGCACTGAATCTGTATATTGCTTTGGGTAGTATGGATATTTTAACAAAATTAATTCTTCTATCCATAATGTGAGATATTGTTTCTTATTTGTGTCTTCTTCAATTTATTTCATCAGTGTTTTATCGTTATCAATATACCTACTTGATTAATTTTTTCCTTGTTTTTTTTTATTCTATTGTAAATGGTATTTTTTCTTAATTTCTTTTTCAGTTAGGTCATTATTTACATATAAAGATACTACCGATTGTTGTAGGTTTATTTTTATAGCCTGAAACTTTCCTAAATTCATTTGTTAGTTCTAACAGGATTTTTTTTTTTTTTACCCTCATGGAGTATTTTACATATAGGATAATGTCATCTGCAAATACATATAATTTTCCTTCTTTCTTTGGAAGGCTTTTATTTACATATTTACTTTGTCCGGTGTTTTCAGTACTATGTTGCACAGAATACAAGTGACAAGAATGGGTATCTTCTTTCCCGGTTTTATAGTGGATCTTTATTTTGTAGGTCTTAGTGGAAAAGCTTTCCGTTTTTCCACATTGATTATAATGGTAGTTCTGGGTAGATCATAAATGTCCTTGATTTTGTTGAGGAATTTTTATTCTCTACCCAAACTATTGAGATGGTTTTATCAAAAATGATAATTTTTTGTTTGGATTAATATACAATGCATAGTTTTTCTTTATATTTGACACTTTTGCCATTATGAATGTCATTTACAGACAAGGGTGGAAAGGCTCGCTAGCTTCAAAGAACTTCATGGATAATGTTTTTTATTTACTTTGCCTTAGCTTTTTAATTTCAGGTTATTTTTACCAATATTTCTTTTTACTTCAAAATATTAGTTAGGTACAAGTGTTTCTGTTACATGGGTGGATTGTATTATTCTGAAATCAGAGGTTTCAGCATGATGTGGTAAACATTCAGACACAAGTGTCTTTTTGATAAAATAACTTCTTGTCCTTTGAGTAGATAGCCGATAGTGAAATTGTTGGATCAAATGGTAAGTCTACTTTTAGGTATTTGAGGAATTTCAAAGAATTGTTTTTCATAGAGGTTATACTAATTTACATTATTAGCAAAAGCATGTAAGCATTGTTTTCCCCACTGTATCTGAGCCAACTATTGTTGCTCTAAAATTGTTTTTTCATAATGGCCATTCTGATTAGAGTAGAATGCTATCTCGTAGAATTAATTTGCATTTCCCTGATGATTAGTTATATTGAACATTTTTTTCATACGTTAGCCATCTATCTTCTTTTAGAAAAACTCTGTTGATATTTCCCCCTACTTTTTAATAGGTTTGTTTGATTTTTTTCTTGCTGGTTTGAGTTCTCTGTAGATTCTTATGTTAGCCCTTTGTCAGATGTATAATTTGTGTATAATTTTCTCCTTTTCATAGGTTGTCTATTTACTCTGTTGCTTATTTCTTTTGCTGTGCAGAAGCATTTTAATTTAAATGTACCATTTACTTACTTATTTTGAGCTGTTCTATTTGCCTTTGGAGTCTTAGTTATAAATTATTTGGTAGAAGAGTTTTTCTTCATTTTCTTCTAGAATTTTTGTGATTTTGTGTGTCACATTTAAGTCATTAATCCCTTCTGAAATAATTTTTCTATATTACAAAAGATAGGGATACTTTTTCATTCTTCTTCATGTGGCTATTCTAATTTCAGCATCATTTATTGAATAGGGCATCCTCTCCCCAGTGTATATTTTTGTCTGCCTTGTGAAAAATCAGATTGTTGTAGCGTTATGGTTTTATTTCAGGTTTCTCTATTCTGTTCCATTCTTCTTTGTGTATACCTTTATAACAATCCCATCTGTTTTGGTTGCTATATAGCCTTATAGTATAATTTGAAGTTGGGTAATATACTGTTTTCAGATTTTTGTGTATGTGTGTGTGTTTATTTGTTAGTTTGATTTTTTTGACTTTTTCTTTTTTTTCTTACATTGCTTTGGCTCTTGAGGCTTATTTTTGGTACCATATAAAGTTTAGGGTTATTTTTTTCTAGATCTGTGAAGTATGATATTGATATTTTGATGAAAAATTTTTTGAATCTATAAATCACTTGAGCAAATGGACATTTTTACATTGGCAAATGTTGATTCTTCAAATAAACGAGCATGGAACATTTTTCCATTTATGTCATCTATAATTTTCTCCATTGAGGGACTATAGTTTCCCTTGTAGAGATCTTTCATTTCCTTGGTTAAGTGTATTCCTAGCTATTATATCTTTCTTTGCTTTTATTGTAAGTGATATTGAGTTTTCGATTTGACTCTCAGCTTGTCTCTTGTTTGTCCACATAAATGCTACTGATAAGTGTACATTGATTTTCTAGCCTAAGCCTTAGATGCATGTATTTATCAATGCTAGGAGTCTTGGTGAAGTCTTTAGTGTTTTCTAGATATGAGATCCTATCAGTGGCACACAGGACTAGTCTGATGTGCTCTTTCCTACTTTGGATGTACTCCATTTCTCTCTTGCCTGATTGCTCTTGCTAGAACTTTTTGGCAGTGATACACTTGCTTTATTCCAGTTATTTTGGGACATGTTTATTCAGTTTGATGATAGGTGTGGATGTTTTGTATATGGCTTTTTACAATTTTGAGGTGTGTGACTTCTATGCCTAGTTTGTTGAGGGTTTTATCATGAAGGCTGCTGGATTTCATCAAATGCTCTTTCTGCCTCTACTGACATGATAATATAGCCTTGTTTTAACTTCCATTTCTGTGATAAATCCTGTTTGTTGTTCTTAGCATCCCTGGAAAGAAATCCCCCTGATCATGGTGGATTATATTTTTGATGTGGTGTTTAATTTAAATTATTAGTATTTATTTGAGGATTTTTGCATCTATACTCATAGGGGATATTGGTCTGTAGTTTTCCTTTTTTGGTGTCCTTTCCTTGCTTTGGTAGCTAGGCTGGAGGTTTTTTTTTATTACTATTTCTATCTTGATACTCATTGGTCTTTTCAAAATGTGTACTTCTTCCTGATTCAGGCTTGAAAGGTTATATGTTCTCAACAGTAAGTCTAGTTCCCACAGGTTATCTGATTGACTAGATGTGTGCAGAAAGAACTTCTTAGTAGTCACAAATGATATTTCGTATCTCTACAGTGTCAGTTGTAATGTCTTCCTTATCTGACTGAGTTCTCTTGATTTTTTTTTCTCTATTTCTGGTTAATCTAACTGGTCATCTATTGATTTGGTTTATCTTTTCAAAGAACCAACATTTTGTTTCATCTATTGTTGGTCCTTTTTCGGTTTCCATTTTGGTTAGTTCTGCTCTGAGGTTTGTTACGTTTTCTCTTCTGCTAGCTTTGAGTTTGTTCTTCTTTTTCTAGTGTTTAATTCATTTTTTTTAATTTCCATTATCATTTAATCATTATCCCAGGGATTGTTCAGTAGCCAGTTGCTTAACTTCCATTTATTTTTGCAGTTTTTAGAGTTCCTCTGGGAATTGATTTCTAATTTTGTAGCACTGTTTTCTGAAAAGATACATGGTATGAGAAGACACATGTTATGATTTCAATTTTTTCTGATTTTTTAAGACTTGTTTTGTGGTCTAAAATATGATCAGTCTTAGAAATGTCCCATATGCTGATGAGAAGAATGTATATTCTGCATTATTGTCTATAATGGTCGAAAATATTTGTTAGGTTATGTATTTTAGAGTCCCACTTAAATCCAGTCTGCCTCTATGATCTGTCTAGCTCTGTTAGTGATGTCAGTGGAGTGTTGAAGATGATTATAGTGATGATAATGTTTATTTCTTTCCATATACACAGTAGAATTTGTTTAATGAATCTGGAAGCTCCTGTGTTAGTTGCATATATACTTAGAATTTTTATATCATCCTGCTGATTCAACCCCTTTATCATTATATAATGACCATATTTTTATTTCATGACCCTTGTTAATTGAAAGTATAATTTACCTAATGTGGTAATAGCTACTCTTGGTCATGTTTGGTTTCCATTTGCATGAAATATAATTTTCCACCCCTTTACCTTTTGCCTATGTTAAATGGATTTCTTGAAGACAAAATATACTTGCGTTATTTTGTTTTAAACATTCATCTAATCTCTATCTTTAAATGGAAGCATTAAGACCATTCATACTTAATGATAGTATTGATATCTGAGTTACTGTTCTGGTTATCATGTTGTTTGTTGCCTAGTTGCTTTGTTCTCTTTTGTGTTCCTGTTTTATAAGAGCTGTGAGTTTGTACTTTGGGGTGTTTTTATAGTTGTGGTTAATGATTGTTATTTTGCATGTATAGAACATGTCTAAACATTTCTTGGCTAATGGTGAGAAGTTTTCTTAGTGTTTTATTGTCTACAAAAGAATTTATTTTTCCCACGTTTCTGAAACTCCATTGTACAGGATACAAAGTCTTGTTCAAGGAGACTATAAATAGAACCCCATTACTTACTTTTAAGATAACTCTTGGAAAATCGGTTATTATTCTGATGGGTTTTCCTTTGTAAATTACTTGATGTTTTTGCCTCAGAGCTCACTGGAGTTCTTCCTTCATGTTAACTTCAGGCATTTTGATGACTGCTTGCTTTGTTGATGCTTATTTGGCACAATTCTCCCAAATGTTTTTTGAGTATCTTGTATTTGGACATCTAAAACTCTAGCTAGACCAGGTAAGGTTTTCTCAATTATTCCCTCAAATGAGGCCCAGGCACGGTGGCTCATACCTGTAATCCTAGCACTCTGGGAGGCTGAAGCAAGCAGACTGCTAGCAGTAAAGAGTTTAAGATCCGTTTGAGCAAGAGCAAGACCCTGTCTTTACTAAAAATAGAAAAGTTATCTGGGCATTGTGGTGGCGTCCTATAATCTTAGCTACTAGGGGGGCTGAAGCAAGAGGATGGCTGAGCCAAAGAGTTTGACTTTGCTGTGATCTATAATGCCGTAGCACTCTACCCAGGGCCACAGAGTGAAACTAAAAAGAAAAATTATTCCCTCAAATGGGTATTCTATACCTTGTGTTTTTTTCATTTTCTTCCTCAGTGATGTCCATGATTCTTATGCTTTTCAATTTTATATAATGCTATATACAAAATAGGATTTGTTCATTCCTTTTGAGTTTTTGTTCTTTATTTTGACTGATGAGATTAATTCAAGGAATTGTCTTCAAAGCTCTGAATGTTTTCTTTTGCTTGGTCTAGTCTATCCTTAATAAGTTCCACTGTTTATTGTATATCTCTATGGGTATTTCTTATCTAGAAGTTCAATAAAAAATGTGCCCATATTTTTTATTACATTTTCTTTCATTTTCTGAGGTATTTTTCTGGTTTCTTTGATTTGTTTTTCCATTTTCTCTTGGAGTTCCTTGAGCTTCTTTATAATCTGTATTTGGAATTCTTTATCTGTCATTTCATTATTTTCATTTTGGTTAAGATCTATTTCTAGAGAGCTGTCAGGATCCTTTTTGGGTCCTTTCACTCTGTGTTTTCACTTTTTGGAGTTCTTGTGCTATTTCTTTCTGACCTGGAGCAACTGTCATTTCTTATAATTAGAGTTTCTTTTGTTTATATAGGACTATTCCCCACCTCAATTTCAAGAATGTGCCTGTAGCACATGTGGGGTAAGGACTTTGGCAATTTAAGGAGGGCACAGGTTCTGGATGGATACTTTAGTTACACATATCCTTAGGACGGAGGTTTCTCAACTGCTGGTTATTTGTAGGCTATGATTGGAGGGTAAGTGTGTGGCCAGATTCCCTACTTCAGCTCTAAGTTTCCTTTTCTTGTTGTTGTTGTTGATAGATGTGAAAACCTTTTACTTTTAAAAAAAAACTTTTAATTTTTAAAACGTTTAAAATTTTTTTTAATTTAAAAAATTGAATTCCTTTTAATTTAAAATAACTATGTAGCCTCAAGTAGTTGCAAAAATACTAGAAAGGTCCCATGTACACTTCATCCCACTATTCCCCTGAAATATCTTTTATTCAAAATATAATAAAACAAACATATTACCATTGTGTAACTAAAATATTAATAGCAGAATATGACAACAGTTTCTTTATCATATTACATGCCTCAAATGTGTGAACTACAGGTTTATACCACACAGTCACTTACAATATCAAGCTGATGTCACCCACCATTTCTTACATATCATTGCAGTTGTAGGAACAGTTGACAAATATGTAGAAGCTCTTCAATGCTTCTGAAGTTTGTGGCCTGACACTTCTAAACATACAGATTGTCTGAAATTGATTACATGATTCCTCCTAATTTTAGAAGTGAAAGGGGAAGGAGGAGCAGACAAAATATTTGGTGATCTCTGGTCTGTCTAACAATGTTCCTTGATTTCTTTTTATAAACAAAATTTCTGTGGCATTAGCAGGTTGGTGACTCCTGTAAGTAATGATAGATTAGCCTATGCAGTGAAAGATGGGGAATAAAGTTGGACACGGATTTGAATATTGAATATAAAGGAAGATTAAATAACTAGTAATATGTCTGACATGTAAATGAAAGAGAAGAATTTCAGACAATTATGGCAGGAAATAAGGAAATGTTTGGCATTCTGCATACAAATAGTATCTACGTAGTCCAGGAATGTGTCATGTGGTATGTACAGTGTTAAAACAGTGCAATCACTGCCATGATTAGATGATGGAAGTCAACATGCCAGTGAAAACCACAGAATGAAAAGACAGTTAAAAATTTAAATGTTAAGTATGTAAATCCCTTATTGTCTTAGATGCTTTAAATCACACATAGAATAAATACATGCCATCTTTACTGATTTTACAAAATGTCGGGAAATAAATTATGGAAAGCAAGCAGAAAAGCAACAGCCAAGGGTTTTTTTTTTTTTTTAAAGGTGTATTCTGCATTCCTAAATATTCTTAAGCAAAGTGATTCTATGGTCATAAAATTTTGGTGAACACTAAACAATAATGTTTCCTTTTATAGTTTTATAGCAAATTAAAGTCTCTGGGAAGACTTCAAAGCATAAATCTGTTTAATGTTGTTCATTGAATTCACTAAACTTTTTGTCATAGGGTTAGAAAGGGTAAAACAAGAAAAAAAGCAAACATAACAAACTATCCAGCCTAAAGTACTATTGGAAGAAATAATCATCTTTAGGCTTCTTGTTTTTCTAAATGTCTTACTGGGTGTGCCGAGAAAGGAAGGCCCTAGCTGGGCTTTTTCTTTGGTAAATGTTGCTATAGTCAAATGTTTGTACCTTTCCCTCAAGGGATGATTTGCCTACGGCCTTGAGAAATTCAAAATGGTAGATTGGGAACTCAGAGATTGTCAGCTGTGCCACAAACCCACAATATGCAAAGGATGAACCTGGCCCAGAATGGATGACCCTTGTGAGACTTTATCATGATGTACATGCTTTTTCTGTGCTGTCAGCAGAGTCTTATGTCTCTGTTCCAGGACTATCATGTATCTCTGCAAATAGCCATGGCACATGACCGGATCATTTATTAGTTTGTAGGTTGGGTGAATTTAATTCTAAGACACAACAGTGTACAATATGCTAAAAGTAAACTTTCAGCACATTCTGAAGATTGATTACATAAGGAATTGTCCTAGGGATATTTATTTCATTACACGGAAGAAAAACATAGGCTATTAAATGATTAACTCACTATTGCTATTATCTACCAGAGTTTTATGGTCTTAATATTTGATTGCTTACTCTACTTCATTCTTTGTGGAAAGTACTTTGTTTTGTTTGAGACAGAGTTTCACTCTGTAGCCTTGAGTAGAGTGCCATGGTGTCTTGATTCAAGATTCCCAAGTAGCTGGGACTTATAACGCATATGTCACTATGCCTTGCTAGTTTTTCTGTCTTTAGTAGAGATGGGGTTTCACTCTTGCCCAGGCTAGTCTCAAACTACTGAGCTCAAGCAATATGCCTCCCTCAACCTCCCAGAGTGCTATATTTACAGGCATGAACCACCAACTTCAGCCTGTTGGCCTATTGATAGTACTTTAAGTCCATTTGCTGAATTAATCCTCAAAGACCCTCTCTGATGAAGGTACTAGTCTCTTCATTTTTCAGATAAGAAAAATAAGACACAAAGAAATTATATAACTTTTCCAAGATTGCACTGTGAGTAGAATGTCTAGAATTCATACCCAGATATGAGAAAAAAATTCTATTTATCACACAATGAGGAGGGAGATACAAGCTAGGAGTTTTATAGTTAGCCACAATGGAAACCAGGAGAATTGTAATGAAGATAATAATGAAAGATTTAATTGGGAAAAGAATTTTTTGAAATATAATACACCTGAAATTTCAAATTTCTGTCCATAAAAAGAAAAGTAGATCCAAATTTTAAGGTCCAACATATATAAGGATTATAAGAGGAAATCACAAGTGATCTTTGAACTAGATGGAAGGGCCCTTTTAATTCAGGATTTAAATAGTCTTAGTAATTGAGATTATATCAAGCAAAGCCACCCTATTCAGATGGTAACCTATGCCCTTAATCCCAAAAGTCAGGGATTCCATTCAAAGAAATAGAATTCACTCAACTAAAGACCGTCTATTCTTTGTCACCCAAATCTGAATGGCATATACCTCATATAGCTATGATAGGCTAGTACAATCTTCATAGAATTGACAAAATCATTGAATTTATTATCCATTATGTCATAATCTACGATGTATAAGCACCTTCTGGTCTAAGGATCAACAACCTGTGAACCATGTGCTAATTCCAGCCCATCTTGTATTTTTGAAATCACTGCCACAATCACTTGTTGTGTAGTGTCTGAGGCTGCTTTTGCGTTCTGCAGAGCCTATATGGCTTACAAAGCCTAAAATATGTTTTATCTGGTTGTTCACTGAAAGTTTTTTGACTTCTGTATTACTAGTATTACTAGCTTAAATACATTTTCATCAATAAATATATAATTCAACATGTATAGTAAACAGAGTCAAATGTAGTTTTAATGTTTAGACATGAACTATTAATATATATTGACTGCTCAAAGTTTTTGTTTGTAAATATTTCTACATTTTGGTAACTGGTTAAAATAAAATTTTAAAGTTTATCACATGTAGCATTGTGAATGATTACACCAACAAATACATGTGCCCACTTTGTAGTTAATTGTAGAAACTACTTCTTCCCCTAGGGATCTCAACATTTTCTCTTAAATTTCCCATGACAGACCTTACTAATTCTTCATGGCTTTGTGTCCATGCAAATCTTAGGCACATATGCATATCTTTCTCAACAAATTCAAGTCTTTGTGAACCAAATGTTTTTAGACAACTACCATCAAATGATTGCTAAAATATACTTACTTGCCTTCTGGACCCTAAACTGTATATGATATTTATAATTTGTTAACTTAGCAAGTCTGTTGAGTGCTTTCTACATATTTTGTATGCAGTTATCCTAAACAAATGTGTTTTTAATCCCAATATGAAAACCATAGTGTTGTATAGGAAACTACTTTGATGCAATGGTACCTTCCAAGTATATTACCAGGTATCCCAGAGTTCTTGAAAGAGAAAATCTCAGAGAACAACTTCAGATGTTCAAATAGCATAATTTACTAATCAACTTCAAATACACAGTGAGAAGTAAGGGCAAAAAGAAGGAGTAGGTTTACAAACTTAGGACGTTACAAAGCAAGGTGGAAATTCTACTGTATCTGTATCCTGAAGTATATAATATTCTGATGTTCTCTCTCTCATCAGCCTTCTCTTTTAATGGTGAGGTTATGAAGATCAGATTTGGGGTTTGAGCAAGGAAGTTTTAATTATGAAAGGTGCTTGCTATCAAAACTGTTGTGAAAAGTCCCCCCTTGTGTTAGAGAGACACAGGGGCAAGTACACCGGCCACAAATGGAGAAACCAGTGACCTGCTGAACAGCCATGTTTGTATTCTGAATGTTGCCAGCATAAGTGGGATACCTCTATGACCCATATAAATGTAGCGTATTATGAGTATTAGTAGCTCGTGTATACTCGATGAGTTCATCCCTTCCTAATTTCACAAGGATGCTCCACTTCATAGCTAACATGTTATGCTAGCGCTTTTCTTCCATACTTAGTTTCACTTGTCCTTGTTGTTTGTTTCCTTTATTATCAGGGATGAATGTTCTGAAGTAATAAGGAAACCACAAATAATATGGCAAAGTAACACATTCCAGGAGGAGGCAGTTTACAGGAGAAAGTTCTGAATCCAAGTGACCACACTGTCCACTTGGGGTTACTCCAGTGAGGCCCCTGTAACTGACTCAAACTTAGACTCAGCAAGCTGAGTGTTTGCTTTTCATGGAGATAAAGTAGAAAGGCAAAGGAGAATTTATAAAGGGAAACTTCTAAATTGTTAGTCAGCATAGTTATAGCTTCACAAGTGTATAAGACTATTGTTTTTAAGATATGTGTAAGGAAATAGTCAACATTAGCATGTTGATATTTCAAACAGATTCTAGAAAAGGGAAAGTTTTCAGTGTCTGGCTCCCTAGTCTATATTCAGAAATAAAGACAATTAAGCCTTTCTTACCACGTGTATTGCTATTCTAAGATGATTCCACAGAAATATCCAATAATTAAATTCTTAAATTATTAGGAAGCCAAGTATGCAAAAGTACCCCGCACCTGCTTCAGACCCTTCTCTGATATGTAGACCCAGCTTTCCCCAAAGGCCATAGTCCTCGACTGTATTAACTGAAAATAGAATTAGGGCAGAATCATAGCTGGAAGCTTGGCACTTTGTGTCTAGATAATTCCAAGTTCAACTTTCCTCCAGAGCAGCCTCATTGGGCAGACTTTCTGTATCATGAACTAACTCTTTATAGTCTTCTTTTCCTTGTCTCCTCCTTTTCTCCTGTTCATTACTCCACTGCAGACAAGCAGCAAGAAAGTAATCAGAGTTAGGGTTTCATCCATAGTAAAACTCTGTAGTTATTATTTCATCATAATTTATTTAAAATGTAAGACTACTGGATCTTGAAGAGGCCTTATACTCAGATAATTTCCATTTCAGATAAATTCTAGACAATATCTCCAATTTTAGTATTTCTTACCTGTCCTTATTTCCTACTTTGCATACAGTCAATATGAATATTTATCATGAATATTGTTCAGTTGATCAAATAACACAATTTTAGCCAATCCAGGGAGTATAAAGTTGCTACCATTTTGCATTCTACTATTCCATATAGATTAGCTTTATTGATATCTGAGAATATCATTGCTATTTACAAGCTCGACAGGGAAAATGACAAAACGTAGTGAAATTCTTAGAGCAACATTTTCAAATCTAATAATAAATTTCCTCTCATCTCAGTATGCTTATACAACCTTGATCTCTAATATCCTTCTGTTGATAAATAAAAGTAATGTCAGAAACAGGGAAAACAAAACTGTTAAAGATCCTAGTCAAACTTCAATATGATTTAAATCAGGAGTTTGGAAAATTTCATGTGTCTATGAATCACTTAAAGATCCTGTTAAACTAAGGATTCTGATTCAGTAGTTCTGAGGTAAGGCCTCAGATTCTACAATCTTAACAAGTTCCCAGGAGATACAGAGATTATTCTTCCAGATTTCACTTAAATAAAAAAGGAAGATTTAAACACATGTTCATTTGTCCTACTGATGTCACATGAAGTCCCTTTCATGAGTATGTAGAATGGACTATGTTTGCAGTTTGTAGACATAAGGTATTGATATCTGAGGATAGTTGGGTAAAGAAAACAGGAATTATATGTAAAGAAGTTATGAGTAGATAATAATAGCTAATATAAATTCTAGTAGTGATATAAAACATGGAAGTCCAATACATAGAGAAATAAAAGACAAATCTTTTTTTCTAGCAGAAGTGTTTATTTTCACAAATATTTAAAACACAGCTACTTTGGAGCCATAAAAGGAAAAAGTACAATGTTTGTATACTTGGTACAAGTTTAAACTTAATTCGTTTTTAGTTCATTAGCTCAGTTCAATGAAAATAAGTCAGGAAAAACCAGATAATATTGTCAATATATACTGAAAACCATACTGGACAACGTGGCTGGAGTTCAAAACTCATTTAGAATGGTAGATGGGCAAAAAGAGGCAGGTGAAGAGGAGAGCCACCATGTCCCAATACTCTGGACACAGAAAAACTGAACTGGCTGTGGTGACACACCTGAACAAACCCCAACGAGAAAGATAATAATTGTGCAATGAAGGTGCTGACAACGAGGTAAAAGGTTGGTAGGTTATCACACAGATACAAGTCTCAAAACAAAAATGCAGCATTTTCCGAGTGAATTTTCAGAGGTAACCAATATGTGCATAGCTATATTTTCCTGAAATGGTACCCACTTGATCCCTTTTTGTCAGAACTGAAAGTGACAGAGCTGGTTCTGTATCTTTATGTACATTTAAGAAACAATGTGCATTAATCTCTTTTCAGATGCTGTCAATCCTATGATTTCTTAACCTAATTTCAGATAGTATGGATTTTCAAACTTAAGTTGTAAATAACAACTATCAATTTTGTAGTGAATAAATATAATTTGGAATGAAAATATACCTATGTAACAAATGGTACAGGTTTTCAATGGATGAGGCCCGTAAATTCACCCATGAACAATTGTAGTTTTCAACGGTTCGCCCTCTTGGACCACAGATGCTTTCACTACTGTGAATCAGGGTCCCACTTTCACCACAGTAAATACGCACCTGCACACACAAAGGTCTGAACTCTAAGTTTTCACCTAAAAGTTTCCCATTCTTTAAAGAATTATTTTTCCTACTGTATGTTTTTAATATAATCTTTCATATCTTTGTGTATCAACTGTCTTTCCTTTCTGTGCATTTTATAGAATTTGAGAAAGGACATTCTGAGGAATGGGTAAGATTGTAATATACATGCATTTAGTTACATTATAATAAAGACAAATATAGGTCAAAATGATTCTGATAACTAAAGATCATGACATCATTGCTAGATGAAGATGTTGAAATTTCAGGCATGACATGTCATGATTACATCATTACAGGCACGATATACAGGAGATCACTCTGCACATGATTACTCATCCAGTTTCTTTTTTAAGAGTTCAATTTTATATAGTTCAGCCTTCCATTTCTCAAGAATCGAAGATCTTTCCTTTATATTTCTCTTGGATGGACACATCTATAAATGTTCTAAATGCATAGAGAACAGTCATTTAAATGTCTGCAGTCTTATCTTATGTACCAATATCTGACAGGGAGGATATTTTTGCCTCCCAGGTGAAAGGGAAGGCATTAATCAGTATGCTTTTGTGTCTTCAGAGATTCAAAGGATCCCTCAAACAGGTGGTATTCTCGTTTGCAATTTTCAGTAGGAATTTTTAAGTTACATGGGTATCTACAATGAGGAGGCCAAATTCTTTTAATGTTGGTTTCGAAAGCATGCTGGTTGCTACTTCTTTGTGCTGTATCCTTCTGGTTTGTATCCTCAAACCACAAAACAGAATTTGGTTCACTTCCATTCTCTCTGCCAGAGACTTTGTAGAGGCTTAGTGCTCCCTGCAATAAGTAAATGCTGCTAAAGAAGCAAGATTGCCTACTAATGTGTTTCCTTTGGTATTGAACTCATGTTTTGCTGCTGTAAAGGATGAAACCAAATGTCATTTTTGCTCTTTCTCCAGTCAGCTTAAAATGTTAGCATAAAACAAAATGGTCAAATTGAATTTAGAATATTTCGGAAAGAACTATAAACTTTAAAGAAATATGACTTAAGATAAAAAAAATCCCGAAATAATTTCAGGGTGAAAATTAGTAGGTAAATCACAGGACTAAGAAAGAGCATCTCTTAAGGGTTGAATTTAGTGAGCAGAAGTGATAAATACAAGTATTAATGTACATTTTGCTCTTTGTAATATTTCATACAATCGCTCCTTTATTATCACTTTCATCTCTTAGTGCTGGAACAGCCTTCTCAGGTTGCCAAGGTTAAGTTGAAATTGAGTAGAAAGAATAAAATCTACCTGATTTCCAGAAGAATTGCAGACTGTGGAAAATGACAGTGTTTAAAACATTAGGCGTGTTAGAAATGATGTCCGTGTACGTGATCAGTGACAAAAAAATGCAAGCCCATATTTGTATAACGTAATAAGATGGTCATGACAACTGCTCTTGCTGCACAAAGTATTCCACGGAAAAATAAATTTAAGTCACAGTAAGTGGCTATGAGCGGATCATTTTTTCATTCTTAAACATCTTCCAAAATTTTGGTGTTCATGAAGTGCGATGCACTGACTGTTGCAACTTCACAGGGTCCTCCGAGGGTAATGTGCTTTCTCTCTGCTGTCACTTGTCACCACGAAGACAGGGGTGTGGGGCATAGAATTGGTTTAGAATGTCCACCCCTCTGATGAATTTGCCATCATGGAACTGATTAGTGGATTGGAACAACAACAACAACAACAACAATTGCTTCATGCTCTAGCCAAGCTGAAGAAAATGAACTCAATTTGATTTTGCAAATGGCACATTTTAAGAGTTTGTTGTTTCTAAAGAATAGATTTGGGTGCTCTCTTGATAATCCTTTTGAAATATGCCATGACTTAGTGCCCAAAAAGAAAATAGTGCCACCATTTCTTCAACCAAAAAATGAGGTGTAATTTGTAAAATTAAAGCATGTTAAATCTTCATTTTGTAAATACCATAAAAGGTATGAATGGAACTGGTGCATTGGGCTAAAGATTCACTTGCCACCTATAAAGTAGAAGAAATATTATTATATATCAGAAAGCAATGGAACAACACAAGATATAATATATCTAAAATATGCATTTTATTATTCAGCCTAATCTCTCTAGCTGCAGTCTCAGAGAGAAATTCTCTAATGGACTTCTCCAATAAGGCAATGCATAGTCCCATTCAAAAAGCACACACAGAGAGCTGCTTCATAATTCCTAAGGGCAGCACATACCACACAAACCATGGTAGCCAATTAAATCTGGTCTAGACTAGCATGTCCATGTCTTCAGGACCACCTTCCACTTAAAGGTATATACTCTAAAATGAACACTGGGCTTATTTTCCTTGTGATGAACAGACTAAAACCACACATTAGCTCCACCACCTTATACACCTGTATCTTTGTTTCAAGTGCTCACAAATATGCCCAAAGAAATAATTTTTAAGATATTAATAACTGAAACTTGTTGAAGGAACTCTACACATTTTGTGATTCTTCTAAATCTAGTAAATCAAGAATATATATATTTTTTTACTTATAAAGAAAGGGCAGTAGTTTTTCCTTAAAAAGTCAAATGTATAATTTAGCTATATGTAGACCCAAGGAAACTGAC
The DNA here is from genome assembly GCA_963574575.1 of Galagoides demidoff. Classification (NCBI taxonomy): domain Eukaryota; kingdom Metazoa; phylum Chordata; class Mammalia; order Primates; family Galagidae; genus Galagoides; species Galagoides demidoff. The sequence continues at coordinate 35,448 of CAUYQV010182508.1, forward strand.
AACCAGGGATCATTAAGCAGTGATGAAATTTATCATTAATTTAACACATGATAATATTTATAAAAATTTTTATAACGTCTGTATTTCCTGTTTAAAAGCCTGTTTTCCCACTAGGATCTGTTTTTGTTCTTGTATTTTTTACTTTTCAGTGGATAATCATTTTTCTCTATTATATAAGTGGCCTTGTAAATATATTTAAGCATAACTTGCTGTTGGGCAGGTATTAAAGTTAGGGAGATATTTCCTTTATTTCTTGAGATCTGAATGTATTAGGTGATCATTTTGAAAACATTCTGTCCAAAAAAACTGTAGAAAAAATTATTCCATCTCCTTTTCAGAAAATAAATAGTAGCAGAAATAATCAGAACAGAAAATTAGGTTGCCTCCCAGATACAAACTAACAACTTACCAGAAAAAAGGTATTATTTATCCCCAATTCCACCTTATTTTTTTAAATCATCAATTTAATTGACTTATATTTTGATAATGAATAATTTTGCTTCTATTAATGTTTGATTTCACGGCATGTCTCCAGAAGATAGAGTAGATACTAATGAATCCAGACTATGGAAAACCCATGAAACTGTATTAGGGATAAAATGGTATGATTCATTCACCTAAAATGTTAACTGTGATACTGGCACATAGTGAAAGCTCAATGTAGGTTAGTTACTAGCGTCAGTGACAGATTCTAAATTTCTACACAAAATAGCTTACGGTGACCAGTATGGATGTAGAAAAGAGTTGTTTTGAACTTGTGATATTTATAGCAAGCATATTTTTTATTTATGTAGAGTATTTTTTTTTTTTTTGAGAGTCTGGAAAGGAAGTACTACTGGTGGAAATGATAGAGAAAGTGAAAAAATTTTCCCATAAGCCATGCAAATGTCATCTATGGTAACAAAAGAAATGCCTTTATTTAGAGGCAGGAAGCTCGGATATTCATTTCTGTTTATTAATGGGGGGAGGAGCAATACTACTATATAAAGCACAGAGGCCTGAACTCCTTTTATGATTTTGCCAGAACTCTTAAATATTGTCATGTTTACCTTTTTTTTCCCGTCAAAACTCTGAGTGATTCTGTTTTACTGTGTTGAACACGATTTCTCTCTATTTATTTTCACCAATATATTTAAATTTTAGGTCAAGCCTTTTAATGTTTAGCAGGTGTTCACATCAAAATTCTAAGGTACACATCATGGATTTGGAAAATGTATGGCCCGCGTATCCACATGCAGCAACACTATCTTAGAATTCATCTTCACTGCACTGTTTCTCACATAGCATGTTTTTCTTTTATGTTTTTAGGTCTCACCATTAATTTCTAGCTTGCTTAATTTCCCTTTTTAACTTTAGTCTCTTCACATATTTATGGTATGTAGTTTTCTATAATCTTTCCTGGTCAATGATATATTAAATTAGCTAACTTTTAACTAATTAACTAGCTATAGAAGTGAGAAGAGAATAAGTTAGAATTTGAGACAAATGTAATTGTGCTACTTGGAAAAGGTCATAATTAAATATTTTATTTTATAATGCCCAGAATTAAAAATCCAATTTAGTGATCTGCTTGACATTCAAAATTTAGGTCTTGCTTGCTCATTCAAAATTGATTGACTAAATTATGTTCAGAAATATTTATGGCCTAATGTAAAATGCTTGTTCAATGAAATGAAACAAGTAATATATAAATTAATGTTACTTAAGCAATACGTATGTATATATGGACACACACATATACTTACATAGTTAATGTGTATAGAAAATATGAAATCATAAAAACAGCAAAAATCACCACACCAAAAATGAGTAAGATGATTCCTAAATAGTGAAAGAAGTTCTTTCTCTCAGTCACTTGATCTTTGAACATTTTTGCCGTCCCATCAATAATGGTACCAGTCTGTAAAATTAGCATTATTTGTTCAGATTAGTGAAGAAAATACTCTAAATCTCCTATCATGCACATGTATGTATATATATGTGTGTATATATATATATATATATATATATATACACACACACAGTAGTATATATCGTATACACACAGTAGTATATATACATATAATCTTTAACCCTATATATGTCTTAGTCATCTCTATCTTTAAGACAAGTCAATGGGCTAAGGGGATTACCTATGTATGTCAAAGGGGCAAAAAGTGACAAGCATTTAGAGAGGGAAAGATGACCCCTCTCCCTTTAAACATGCTGTATCAGAACTCTTTATTGTACAAGGACTAATTTGATCTTCAGAACTGTCTTCAAACTATTGCCCAATTATCCAGAAGATGTTTCCCAGTGACAGAGGGAAAGAGCAAAGGTCAACAGTTTCATTTGCTCTAAAGACTCATTCAACACATTTGCTCTTCCTGTGGATAATCAACGCAGTGGTTTACACTAAAAATACTCTGTCAGGAAGTAGGAGAAACTTCCAAGCTTACTCTAACCTGGTCTTATAGCATAGTTGGCTTTTATTAGTGCTATAATATTCAGTGAGTCTTGATTTACTTGTATGCAAGTGCCTCCTCTCTAAGGCAAACACGATGACATGTAAATGTATTTACTAGATCCATTTTGAAGATAATCCTACATGATAGGAAGCATTTACAAGAAAGAAAAACTGAAAACACAGTCATATTTCTAAATGACTAGGTTCTTTCAAGTAGGTATAATCTTATCTATACATACAACTTCAAATGCACGTGCTTTAGAAATATTTAAAAGCTTTATTATATACAAGGAAGTTTTTTGAGTGACTAGATTAAAATACTAACCTCATTAAACCAGAGAATAGGCACAATATATTTCTTCTTCAGATGCTTTAGTGCTCTGTAATAGACATTGAAAATTATGAAAGTATAAACTAATATTATAATGTTTATGATATATATAAATATAATTACTAGTATAAATAAATGTTCAGAATTGGTGCATTCTTTGATTCTGGGACCTGCCATGAATCATTCACATTTCAGCATAGCTATTCTCAGACTTCTTTTGTGCTTAATAAATCTTTCAAATTCAAATTCTTAATTATACTTACCTTTTCCAAGCACAGAAATTCGTAGTTACAGAAATATGTAGGCACCTAAATAAACAAGAAATGCTTGCAAAAATGCTAATAAAGACCATTCCAGAATATGTGTGAATATTTTAATAAACAAAACATTACATATTAAAGATGAACGTTGTCATGAGCATTTAGTGATCATAGTTTAGTGATGTTATGCTAAAAAAGCTGAAATTTGATATTCTTTTCTCCTTTGTAGAGTTACACTCTTATAAGGAAATAATAGACATGTTGTATAACAATAACCTTATTTAAGAAACTCACTGAATTCTTTTTTCTGGCTTGACCAACATGTTGACCTGTAGCCGTTTGGCAAATCGTAAAGTGAATCCAGTTATCTAAAAAGAGAACAACTAAAATAATTACCAGCTTATTTTTAAAACTAAAACTTGTTACGGCAGAAGAGAAAAATATAGAACTTAAAGTAAAACAGGATACTTGTATAATGTGTAAAAGTTAATTGACTAGACCTATTAACTAGATCTCATACATAACTGTATAGAGTTACATTCTATGTGTGCATATGTAGACCTAAGCACACACACTATTCTTTAGCCCAACTTAATATTGTCATTTTATATTTGTGATTTATGTGAAATGGTTTTAATGAAATGACAACACATACAAAATGTAAGCTCTCAGGTAGTTTATTTAAATTCTGAACCATCCATGGACAAACGTATATTCATTCAGAATACATATATCCTTAGTTATAATACTATTAACTATCATTTAACCTGAAACATGTCCAAAATTCTAGAATTATATTTAACTTTTGAAAAGAAAAATAAAAAAAAACAAGGGTGATGCCTGTGGCTCAAAGGACTAGAGTGCTGGCCACGTATGCTGGAGGTGGCAGGTTCAAACCCAGCCCCAGCCAAAAAAAAAAAAAAAAAAAAAATAGAAAAACAATTTAAAAAATATATTATTGTGTTGTAACAATTCTATATATTTTCAATATAAAGTAAAATAAATAATGCCCTAATTTCTTATAAAATCTTTAATTCCACATAATATACAATGACTCCTTATATAAGCAATATCTGTTGTTAAGTATAAGCACAGAATTGTAATTTATATAAGGTTTAAAGCCAATTAGAATTACTTTTATCATTTATTAAAAAGGTTTACAGAACCTTATGCTGGAATTAGAATTTAATTTTCTTTGTATTTCATAAACAACACTCATGAGAAGATGAATGTAGTTATTTTCTGACGCAAAACCTGATTCAATAAGCATGGGCAATAAGTATGACTAAGGAGATTTTTTTCATTCAATAGTTTCTTAAAAAAATATCAGGCAAGGCAGATTGATAATATATTTGCTTACCGGTTCAACATCCAAGTATGTCCCATGTTCTTCCTCATTTGGGTTTAAGCCTTCAATCGGTTCTGGAACATCAGGACTCGCGTGCAGAAAATGAGGGAGTGAAATGTACACGGGCTTTCCTGAAGACGAGTTTTAAGAGTCACCTGGGTGTAAATAACTTCGCTTGTTTCACATTTTACTCAAAAACATTCCCTGGCAAAGAAATATTTTTAAGTAAAAATATACAACACTGGCTTTGAAAAATATGAGAGATAAGGGTGGGAGAGAATCATTACCTCAGGTCGCTATTGTACAAAATGAAAATTTTGCATTCTCCTAACAAGTTTGTTTTTGTCTGTCGTATATCCCTTAGGTGTCAATTTTCAACATGAAAAATTTAGCTGCTAAACATAAAGTTTTAACTAAATGTGTTCCTGTTTCAAGTAGTAATATTTCTACAGACTAAGAATGTGTTAGAGTTTTCATCAACACCTCCCTGGACATGCTTAATATAAGCAGGATAAAACAGACTCCAATTTTTGAACATTAAATTACTTCTTGTTGTAGAGACAGATTGAAAATATTTAGTCTTCCTAGGGAAAAAGATGAATGACAAATGAGTAACTTGAGGCACTCGCCCTGTTTTAGAAATTATTTTCATTTTATTCTGACTCTACAAGTAGCACTGGGAAATACCTGTGTGGTTTTACCTGATAACTAAATTTTGTAACACTTAAAAACACTACAAACTTAACACAAATTTTTGGCCACTGCCCTTATCTTTTTCTCTGACTTTACTTTAAATTTTAGATGCTGGGTAAAGTTCCCATTTTAATGAATATTGCAAATGATGTCATGGACTGTGACCTGAGAATATTTACTCACCTTCTTTGCATTTGCTGATGTCTAGCACACCATACGATGTTACAGTTTTTAGAGATAATTTTTTCTGTGCAGAAACAATGGTTGTCTGGATTTTGAAAAGGGGATGCCAAAGCCTTGGCTGGAAGAACAAATCTATAGACAGGGATTCCTTTCAGATTAACGTTGGCTTTAAATACAGCAGAGATTGACCTAGACACAGACAAAATAGAGCTGCATTCCAGGAACCTGAACTAGATGCTGTGGTTTTTTTTTTTTTTCCATATTCTTTCTTTAACATAGAAAACTTGAGTATTGCAGTTAAAATTTTTTAAATCCTTGTTTTATTCACAGCCAAAAAATTATGGGGAAATTTAAATACACACCAGAACTCATAGCCAATTAAGAACTATTTTTACCTTTGCTCGCAAAAGTTTCTAAGTTTATGACCTTGCTTATGAATATTTATACAGAAGTCACATCTTCGGTCAATTTCTGCTACAGGTTAAATATTTCTGACTGTCCTCATATGCTTTGTGCCTAGATTTAATGAAATAAAACTTTCTGTCTTTGATGACTTAAGCCTGAAATGCAAGGCTGGACCTTTGCTGAGGTCGGTGAGTGCTTAACACATACTTTGTTCCCCTCTGTCACCTACCAAGTCTCTACCATAACCCAGGCAATGTTCTAGGGCCTAAGAAACATTTCCTCAAATTCCTGGGTGTCCATATATGTGGAAATGCTACACTCTGCAGTTTTCTACATTAGGAAAAGTTTCAGAGAGATTAAATGCGTGTCCCCAGTCACAGTCCTCAGTGATAGTGCTGGGTCTCTGGTGTAGTGACAAAGGCTCCAATAATTTTGAAGTAGTTGTTGAGCTCCCTGCCCCCAAATTGATTAGAGCATGTCAATTTTCACAATTCTGTGACATTTCCACGATCTTCTCTGGACATCTTTAGAAAGACTGGGCATGCCCTGGTAGACTTAAACAGACTACTTGTAAAAGAAGGGTAAACTAGCCCCTGCTCAGAAATGACAAAGAAAATGATTTACTTTATAAAAAAAAATAAAGGATGTAGAAAATGGTTTGCAAAAAGTAAGTAAAAATTATGAAATCTGTATTATTGAGCTTATTCTTAAGAAATCCAGAAATTTCCCTAAATAGCACTAGGAAGAAAAAAGATCAGAATCACAGACGTACCTCAATGTCTTTGTCTTACCTGCAAATATCAGTGGAAAAGATGTACAATACCCTGGTCTTCTCAACAAAAGGTGGAAATGAGGCTCCATCTGTTGAAAATTCAAGCCAGTAGCAAGTGAGTAGAGGTGTATTCTAGAAAAAAATCTAGAAATGTCTATTTCAACATGGTCAATAGAAAAAAAAAATTAAACCACCTAAATAACTTAAAATTTACTTGGTAGTCACATTTGAAAAGTAATAACTCATTTAATATAATACTTCTATACTTACAAAACATTTTTTTAAAATTTCAGATTAACATGAGGGTAAAAATGTTCAGGTTACATTGTTTTCGTTTCCAAGGTAAAGTTCAGCAATAGCTGAGCCCTTCCCTCAAGGGGCAGGCTGAACATCTCACCTTATGCACATTAGGTGAGATCCACCCATCTCCCTCTTTCCTCCCCCACCCATCTTCCATGTCTTCTCTCCTCCCTAGATTGTACTTGTATGTTTTATTTTGTGTGGGTCTGTAGTTGTTTATAAATTGGTTTCCTATTAGTATGAGTACATTGGATATATGTTTTGTCCATTCTTGAAATATTTTACTAAGAAGAGTGTGTTTCAACTATATCCAGGTAAACACAAAAGATGTAAAGTCTCCATCTTTCCTATGGCTGAATAGTACTCCATGGTCTACATATATCACAGCTAAAACATAATTTCAACATACAAGTAATACAAATATTAGGATATTGTACATTCTCGAAATCTAGTGTGCATTTTAGACTTCACAGCACATTTCAGTTCCTATCAGCCACATATCAAGTGCTTTACAGCCACAAGTGTCTAGCAGCTACCATATTTCGCAGCTTCATGCCCTATGCACATTCCCCAGTATAAAAAGAACTTCTCAAGGGTCAATGTTAAAGCTGTAACTGTGTTTTTAAAATGCCCTACACCATGAGTACCGCAGAGTTCATTTTGAACCCCTGCCATATCCACAATTTTTTATTTTTATCTGATCTAAAAAGTGATTAATATTTATAAAACTGTTTAAGCTTGCCCACTAATTTCCTGAAGATGTTTTGAAAACACAAAATTCTAAGTGTCATTTATTGACTTCTACTACAGCTATAATCCTGGATACACATTGGATATGTAAAAAAAATAACCAGTTAACTCCTCAAATGAATATCACTAATTGATAATATGCAAATATTTTTATTTATCAGCTACTACTGAATGTGCTTGTTTAAAATGGCATATTCTAGGTTCTTTTTCTTGTGTGTCTACTTTGTGACCCTAGCATCATTCACACTCTTACAAGAAGTGAAAAGAACATGACATCTGTGGTTTTGTTCCCTGATTGATCCTGCTATTGAGATAGTTGAAAAATCCCCTACATAAGTCCTTATATAAGCAATTGTCTTTCAAGTACCTTAGCAATTAAAACCACCTTGAAAAACTTAAAAAAAGTCATTATCAGGTCATCGAACACTATTTCATAATTATACCAAGAAATTAGCATGGGCAATGATCACAGGAGAGCTTCTCCCTACCCCAAAAGCCACATTCTAAATGTATATCAATACTTTCATTTTAATGTCTTTGCAAATTTATTAAAGGTATAAGATGCACTTCTGAATCATGATGAACATACACTAGAATCATTCATTACTCCTTTTTCTAGTCCTATCACTAAGACTCTGTGACAGGAAACATCCGGTTTTTTGTTTTTTTTTTTTTTTTGCAGTTTTTGGCTGGGCCTGGGTTTGAACCCGCCACCTCTGGCATATGGGGCCAGCGGCCTACTCCTTTGAGCCACAGGTGCCGCCCCCTCTGTCCTGTTCTACTTCCATCTGCACCTGGCTTGTATTATTTTTATTTTCTTCCTAAATATTTTTAAGTTCATGCTTCATGCATATGTATTTATACTGTTATTAATTAAGCTAAACCTATTTTAAATCTATCTACTTCCCTACTTTGGGTAAAATTGTTTAATGCTTTTCTTTTCCCCCTTAACCCCAGAGAATCCTTTACCATTTGGGAGCAACACAGCATTTTTCCCACCTAGTCTTTCTAAGGACTAAGTATTTTACATTTATGCAATTACTAGAGTTACTAATGCTGAGGACTTGAAAATTAATTTCTAGAAATGCTTTACTTAGAAAGGAATTTCTTCACTCCCCACCCCCACAAAGCTCAAAACCCTGCAAAGCAAATTCAATAGTGCTTTTGCTATTTATTTATTTTTTCTACAAGACTGTTAGATAAGAATACACAAAGCAATCATATCTTTGGAAAAGCAAACATTCTCTGTGATGCTTTTAATTTTTTATCTGTATTGTATCCCTCCAGGTTATCCTATGACCAACTTTGTAGACTTCATACTACTGTTTCTTAGTAGTTCTTCATTTTAATTACCTCACAGTATTTGATTCCCACTGCTTTCTAAAGTCTTAATTCTCAAACTAATAGATATACATGTATTTTCCTATTCTTCTAGGATCTAACCATATCCTAAATCTAATTTTACAGTTCTTTTTTTTCTCCCCTGATTCAAATTTAGAATGCTTATTTTTATATGTATAATTTTTCATGGGTATATAGACACAAAAAATATCTATTCTTTTTTAATTCTCTCTCATTCCGACCATCTTGTCCAAAATAGATAGTTCTGTCTTATAATTGCACTGATTCTACCTTGGCTTTAAACCTCAGAAGTATTGTAACCAGCTGTAAGAACACATTTCCATGATCTCTGTGTATTTTTTTGTAATCTTCTCCCTCCTGTTTGTTAGACTCTCAGTCCAGTATAGCTTGATGACCAGAACACCATAACAATGACCCCTTAATGTTTTTGAGTTGTGTTCCCCCAAATTACAGAAGTTGTGTGAGGCAAAAAGAGTTGAGATTCTGAAGCCTTCTGCACAGACTTCCTGACACCAGTACTCACCCACCCCCTGATAACATGCCCCAATGCATAGAGCCCCTAGTTAAATAATATGCACACTTCAATATTCAGGATATGGGTTTGAGGGGACTTCCCTCTCACCTTCTCCAGACTGACAGCTTTTGTATTAAAATTTCCTTTCTCCCTTGGCAATTCTCATTGCCTCTATAACTGGCTTTCTATACAGTAAGTAACCAGACCTAGGCCAGATTCATTTTGGGTTGTAATCAATGTGTTTTCCTTATTAATCTTAATTTTTTTATTCTTTCAATTCCAAGTGGTTATACCTATCATATTTACAAAATGTTTAAATAGCAACTACTTCTCCATGTTTTTCTTTTTAACTGTTATTTCTGTTGCCAAAATGGCAGTTCATTAAGTTTTACAAAGCACATTTTCCTAGTAATGCAATGAGGGTTAATTTGTTATTGTTAATATTCAGAAACCTATCACATCAAATATTTATCAAACCTGTATAAAAATAGAGTCTGGATTATGTTGTAGGGGTATAAAAACAAGTAAATACAGGTACTTAACCTTCAGAACACTGTTGGTATGATGGTGAATTTGTAAGAGAAGGTGAGGTAGGTTCATTGTTGTTATTACCACAAAACAAATGTCCTTACCTGTACCATTAATCATGTCACAATAACTTTCCCAGTAGGAGAGATTCCTTAGGAATAAAAAGGAAGAAAATAAACTAACCATTCTCTTTTCAAGATCATCTTCTTCACATTACCTTTTTTTAAAATTATGGTTCAATATATCTACTCATATAATAAAGATTAAATATGGCAAGTACTAAGTTTAAGAAATGTTTTCATTCATTCAGTTCATGTTTTTCAGAATATTTTCTCTTATTACAATAAATCCGGCGTCCTCAAACTATGGCCACATGCGGCCACCTAGAACATTTATCTGGCCCGCTGGGTACTTTTGCTGCCGCTGCCTGTCCTGCTTAGCAGCCTACTGGTCCCGGGGCCCACAGTCCGGCCCTCTAATGGTCTGAGGGATCGTGAACTGGCCCCCTGTTTAAAAAGTTTGAGGACCCCTGCACTAAATTAAGTGCCTGATATTTTTATGTTGTTAAATCATAAAACAAAAACTGCCAAGTGCTATGCTAAGTTGATTAGAAATAACTCATGATTAAAAATATTTAAAAACATTTATCAGAAACTTAGGTATCTACTTAGGAAAGATTTTCTTTCTTTTCCAACATGCGAAAGGAATCACTCAGTGATATGAGAATAGAAGACAAGTATTAAGGATATTGAAGATATAAGATCAGTGTAAAGAAGACCAGGGGAATGCAAGGGAAGAAAGAAGGAAGCTGAAATTTAGATGAATATAGATTCAAAACATGTTGATAATCAACCAATACACATGTAATTTTCCCCTTTTTGATTATTGCATGGATTGGCATTAAATTAGGACAGACTTTATTATTTGTGCACTGGTATATAAATAAGTTGTATACTATACTTAGACACACAAAAATAGTAATAGTTGTTTTCTGCATCTTTCAGCCCCTATTTGCTGGTAGAAAAGCTGTTTTTTCTACTTCTATCATTATCCAGTGTGATGTCAATGCAACACAGAATAAACTGCCAGTCATGCTATGTCTTGCTAGGATGAATTAAATCAACCTTATCACAACCTTAAAGGGTGTAAAATTCATTTTCTAATTAGAAGTACTGAGCAATTCACCTTAAAACCCCCGTAATATTGAAATGGAGTTAAATGCCCGCTGTTTTCCAGCATAAAAAATTGATGTGATTTCCTCTGAAATGAACACTTGTTTTCCTCTGCTTCACTTTTCTATAAAAACGAGTATGTATGGACTTCTTAGAAGAAAAAATATTCTACTAGTTAATATTTAATTCTCATATACAATTATTAGATAAAGACTCAGTGTGAGGCAGTGGATACTTATGCTAATAAAACATTTAATTTCTTTTAGTTTTGATTATCTTTTTTCAGGAAATAACTATTCTAATGCACAATTATTAACGTTAAAGAAAAGGCTTTTGCCACTTATATTTACTAGGGTTCTTCTTCTTTAGTACATAGGATAAATTATTAATCCTTCAGATTAACAGGCAGATTAGGAAAGTAAATATTGGCTTTACAAAGAAAGTAAATAACGGCTTCCACCATTTTAAACATGATGTATTCTTTATTTTCACATTTTCTAAGTAATTCTACTTAAAATACTTGTTCCATTTTTGCTTTCATAAAGGTTAAAACTGAGTTATCAATATAGATAATTATTTTAAGAGCAACTGCAGAGAGAAGTAATGAAAGCAATCATCTGGATTCATTAACTTCCACCTTTAGAAACACATTTAGGTCATGTCACAGGAATACACAATTTTATTTGATATACTCAATTACAAAAGTTAAAAAAAATGTTTATACCTACTAGATGATTAGTTGATATATTGATTTTCTTCCTTTTCCTCTGTTGGTATCTAATGGTATGGGTGTACTGTAATGGTGGATACTCAGCAAAGATGAAAAGAGTCCCTTTGGATTTGCACGTAAAGGTAAACCAAACCCTAAAATGGGGCTGATGCTCAGCAATGAGTCACTGGTGTGAACATGCCAATTAGCAAAACTAAAGTGTTGGTGCCTTTCAGAACAGGAATGTCCAGAGTCCAGAGGAAGCAACTGTGTGGCATAGGTTGGTGCTGTGATTTAAACAAACACTACTACTGCCTTAGCGTACCCTAGTAACACACACACGCTATTCTCAAATACTTACTTTTTACCTTTGTAAGTCTCAATTATGGCGACTTTGCTTATGTCATCCTTTCCACTGAAAATTTTATAAACTCCATCTGCAGTGTTGTACTGAAAAGATATGTAGAAGGAAAGTTACTTCTAAAACAACTCATAGTTTTCGTAAATCTCTTTCACATTTTCTGGATACTGCCTATTTATAAATATTCTACATAACTTGAAATTTATATGCAATAAGTTTTAAAATTCATGACTAAAATGTTGTAATGCACACACCATAAAAGGCTCCCAGAAATAAGTGGTAAATGCTGAAATAATTATCAGAAGTTGACATGACCCAAACTCTACTCCCAAACTCAAGTACGCCAATAAGTCATTTTACTCATTATACTCCTTATATTGAGGATAAGAGATACTGACCAAAACCTATAAAAGCAATGACTTATAAATATTTTCTAAATGTTGTAATCTTTAAGTGTTTACCAAAATAAGAATTAGACATATAAAATTAAAATCTTGATTAAATGTTATGAGTATTCGATTTAAATAATTACTGAATGTTTGATTCCTGAAGGCTTTCTATATTTGTATTGAATTGATATATAATGTTGCAACCCTAAACATTACTAAGAATAAAAATAAAACAATGAACTGCAGCATATCACTATTCTTATACAGTGCCCAATGAAGTCATAGTCACAGATCCAAGTCAATTGTCAGCTTATCAAATTCGTATTTCAAAACATTAAGCTATAACTAAATGTACCATTTCATGATATTTGTGGACTACTGGTAAATCTTTTTAATAAATTCCATTCCATTAAAAAAGAGGCCTATTGATTTAGTCTTATTGAGTTGTGCAAATTTAGGCTATAATTTCAATATAAATTAAAATAAATTTGTAAGAGACTAGAGGAGAGGAAATGATAGGCTGAACACATTTAATACAAATAAAAATTTAGTGTTGATTTGCTTGTAGAAGAAGGAAAATCAGAGCCAAAAATACTGTTCAATGATTTACATACTAGCTTACAAGTTAATTTTAGTCAAATTGCATTATTGATAAAAGAGTGGAAATCTGATTATATCTTGTAGGATACAGCATAGGGTTAAAAGTGCTAGGCACTAGGGAGAGAGTGATCTTGGAAAAAAACAAAGCTCACTCTGGCCCTGAGTATTAAAAACAATACTCACTAGATAAAGCATACTGTCTTAGTCCTAAGCCATATTTATCAGTGATAAGAAAAAGGCAAAACAGAAGTGCAGTAAACAGAATGTGTTAACAGTTCAATCATACAATTAAAAATAAACTTGTTCTTTAACCTTTACTCTGTCTTGGAAGCTTTCTGCTGTGCTTTATTTTCTCAGACATGAGTTTTCACTAAAAGCCAGTGAGAATCATCGGAGGGGGCCATGCCCTTGTCTCTCCATGTGCAGAATTTGCTGGTATCTCCCAAGTCCCTCAATTTAGTGCAAATGGACTGAATAAGTATTATTTATTTTCCATCGAGTCACACTAACAATATCTCAGTTTTTGTTTTAAACATGATTTTAAAATTCAGATGAGTTTTCTAACTAGGAAAGTTTAAGCCATCTGTGATGTGGACAAGGGTAAGATATATGTCAGACAGGTATCTCCAGATCAGCAGTAAAGTTAACACACTAAATGATAAAATTATGCTTGGCCAAGGCCATGTCATTTATCCAATTAGAATACAATAATATTGCCATTTATATTTGGTACTTACAGGATAAAACACACCAACTGTGGTAGGAACAGGGTATGGAATCAAACCCAAAAATGGATCCATATAGCCCCACAACAGTTCTTTCAAAGTTCTTCTTTGGAACATAGAAGATTTTGACTTATTGATAAGTGTATTGAGTACCATTTGAACAAATGAATTTGGGTAGAGATGGGGTACAGCCTGCAAAAACAAAATCAAATCACTGTTAAGACACCAAAATAATACTGTATTTTAACCAATAAATGGTAAATTATAAAATTGAGTTTAATAAAAATTTTAAAACTAAATCTTTAAAATTATAGCTAAGGATATGGAGTAAGACTGCTTACTAGAGCCTTCTCCTTGGCAGCCACTCATGGTGAGACAGGGGAGAGAGGACTCCAACCACCTCTTGCTGGAGTGTCCTGTCCAGAAACATTACTCTGGGGGGCACAGTGAAGCAAGAGGGGACTGCAGGAGCCAATAAAGTGGCCAGAAGCAGTGGAAAACTGGCATAAAAGACAAGTGCCTAAGCATGGGCAGAGACTGGCTGTTCCTCCGGTGGAGGGCTAGAGTCGGGGAAAGCGTACCCTACAGTTTATTTTTGGACTTGTGTTCTCAACAGAGCTATCTTGGAAGGGTATAAGTGAGTCAGTGAACTTGAATAGTTCCCAGTGGCTGGGATTGAACCACTGGGTGGGGTGGAACTCTTATCAGCTCAGCTACTAGCAATGTGCTGCCATTTTTGGAAGGCCACCAGGGAGGAAAAGTCCACAGGGTCCCAGTGTGTGTGTGGCTCTGGCATGTCTGCTGATCTTGGGAAGTCAGCTTTGGGGAGAGTTGGGTGGCTCACCCACATAAAGGAAAGCCACTTTGTGGCAATGGGCACATTATGGACGGTCAAGGTATATCTCCAAAGTAGTCTGTCAAGAGCTTCAGACTTCTAACCCTGCAGGGATTGAATGCTAGCCAAGTCACCAAGCCCTGATTGAGGGCAAATAAATCAGGGAAACAGAACCAGATTTTCTCGAAATCTAGATAGTGGCTTCCTGTCCCCATCTTATACATCAAAATCAGCATGCTTTTGTTTTGCATCTCCTAACTCCACAGTGCCAATTGGTGTCCAAGCAATATATAATATTGTATACCCATTTCTCTTTTTCTGTATCTTCTTAGAGTATGAACAGGTGTCCAGGCAATATATAGATAGATAGATGGATGGATGGATAGATAGATAGATAGATAGATAGATAGATAGATAGATAGATAGAGATATATTTGTATATTTCAATTGTCTTATTAGTTGTGATTTGTTGTACTCTTACTTTTTCATTTTCACTTTATTCAATAGCAAAGTCTCCATTATTGCTAGAGTTTTTCAGCCCCTTTTATTCTTTCTTTATTTTTTATTTTTATCCTTTTCTTCTCTCTTTTTGTAGAGATTTTTCTACTTTTCTCATTTTTACCATACACAAACTTCTCAAACAACAACCATGATATTCCCCCCTTTTTAAACATCTTATAATTATATATTTTTATATATGTAATACCTATATAATTATACTTTAAATTTTCTTAATCTATTATTATTTTCCTTTTTCTCATTTATTTTATTCTATTTCCTTCTGTGTTCTGTTAATGAAGCAGAGCCCCAATCTGTGGCCAGGGCTGGGATTCAACAGCACTGGTCTGACTTAAGGAGGGTGTCCTTGTAGCTGTGGCCTTTGGAGAGATGGTATTAGTAAGTCCCCAATCCAACACACTGCTGATTTTTTTCTGTATTTGGTGGAGGTGGTTTCCTGTTTTTACTCAAGCTGGTAAGGAGCTCCTGACTTCAAGGGACCCACCCAGCCCATTCCCCCAGGGCATTGGCATTGTGGATGCGGGTGAAAGCACCCTGCTAAACGCCACTATTTATCCTGTTGTCTCTTTCTGCCTGTTACTCCTTTTTTTCATCTTATTCCTTTCTCCATTTTTTCTCTATATTTTGTTTTCCTTTCTCCTTTCTCACTCTTCAATTTACTCTTCCTTTTGGTAGAGTTTCCAAAGGATACATCAACACCTAAGCACAGAGACAAGGTAATTTAAAGTGAAGGACGAAAAGAGAAGAAAAAGTAGGAGAAGGAAGTGAACAAGAAGAAAACACCCATGAGGAGAAACCAACAGAAAAATTCTGGCAACCCAAGAGATCAGAGTAAGCTGCTACAGAGGATTCCATCTATAAAGCAATTATGGAAATAACAGAAAGGAATTTAAAATTATGAAAGACATAAATTAGGATATATCAGAGCTTAAAGAATAAACGAAGTCAATAACAGAATTTAATGATGTAGGAGAAAATTTCAATAATAGATTGGACCACGGAGAAGGAAGATTCTCAGAGCTATAAGATAAGGCTCTTGAGCTAACTCAGGCATTTTAAAAAGGCAGAAAAGAAAAAAGAAAAAACAGAGCATTCACTTAGAGAATTATAGGACTTTATGAAGCCTTCAAACATATGAATTACAGGTATTCCTGAAGGGGAAAAAGAATTGCAGGCAGAATGGGGACCAAAGACCCCATTCATGACAAGGGAAAACACCCCCAGGAAAAGCAAAAAATTAAAAAGTAAGCTGAGTGAGGCAGAACAAAGAAAAGTCAGCTAGTTTACCTTTAAACCAGCCACTGCTAAATTTCTTATCTGAGTAAGTTTCCTGTTTTTCCTAGAACTATGTCCCATTAGGGATATAGCTTACAAACATCTCTGCTGGGTGTGTGGGCCCTCTGAAGAAAATAATAGCCACAGAAGATGCTATGGCAAGACCTGGAAAGATATATTAATTAGGCTGTTTCCTGACCAGTAAAATGTCAAAGCAAATACCCATTGTGGAGATTTGTATATGGCTGGGGCAGAGGTCAAGAGAACAGCTCAAGCCCTGAAAAATGGGTAGGACACTTATATTCCTTATCACAGAGGAAGACCCTCTGTGGTAGTGATGAGAGGAAAATTCCTCTCTCACCAATTCTTCAGAGGAGATTGATGTCAGTGGCATTTTACTTCACAGTGAACTAGATTAATTAACCAACTCCCCCCTCAAAAACCTGTGTCTGTGACCTCAGGCTGGAGGCTGCCCCCACATAAGGCTCAGGTTCCAGATTTCTCAAGACTTCTCAGACCCTTAAAGTTAATGATTATAGAAACAATAGGAGCTATGTTTGCTCAGAGAAACTGCTGTCATCATTGTTCCCTTCCTCAGCTTACCCTCTGGGCTAATGAGCAAATAGCCTTCAATTAAAACTAAGTAGAATTGACACTCTCAGCCACTGTCAGAATCCCACAAGTGGGCAGTGGTCCTCTGAGTTCCTCCCTTAGAAAATTCTATTCTGTGTGGCTTGTCTCTTTCTCTTCATTTCTAACTTTATATTTCTTCAGTCAGTCACTGCCAAATTCACAGGTCTTCACAGACTCTGCCCCCAGGGCAGGAACCCAGCAAGAACATTCCAAAGGGATGGAAACCCCACTGGAGGAAATCATTAAGGAAAATTTCCCAAGCATCACCAGGATTATGATACACTCTTTTTAGAGGGATATCAAACCCCAGGTCATCTCAACATAACAGAGAATCTCCAAGACACATTGTAAGGAACATGTCCAAAGTCAAGATGAAAGAGAAAATTCCACAAGTAGCCAGTAGTAAGCAGCAATTGACCAACAAGGGTAGACCCATCAGGGTAACAGCTAACTTCTCAAATGAAACCTTTCAAGCCAGAAGACAATGGTCATCTACATTCAACCCTAAACAAAACAATTATCAGCCTAGAAATCTGTATCCAGCTAAACTAAGTTTCAAAATTGACGGAGAAATCAAATCTTTCACTGGTATCCAAACATTGAGGAAATTCTTCACAATAAGACCAGCTCTATAGGAAACGACAAAACCTAGTTTCCACAATGGTGCTTACCATCATGGAAGGATAATACTAAGCAATGGACTTTCACAAAATAAGATGAATAGAACTCCACCATCCTTATCAATTCTCTAAATACATATGAATGATTTGAATTCCCCACTGAAGAAGCACAAGCTGGCTAATTGAACATAAAAACAAAAGCCTTCTATATGCTGTCTCAAGGAAATACACCTAACCTTGAAAGACAAAACAAGACTCAGGGTATAGGGATGGAAAACAATATTTCAGGCAAATGGAAATCAGAAAGAAAGAGGAGATAGATGCAATCTTGTTTTCAGATACAAGTGGATTTAAGAAAGACAAAGATTATTACTTCACACTGATCTAGGGTATAACACAACAAGAAGACATTTCAATTCTAACTATTTAGATGCTCCCAGATTTATGAAAGGTACTTTAATTGGTCTAACAATATGGTATCCTAACACCCTAATAGCTGGGAACTTTAACATCTGTCTAACAGAACTGGACAGATTTTCAAAAGAGAAACTAAACAAAGATATGAGGGACTTAAAATCAGCTCTAAAATAACTGTGCATTATAGTTATATACAAAACATACCACTCTAAGGCTAAAGAATATACATTCATCTCATCAGCCCATGTATCATACTCCAAAATAGATCATATCCTAGGACATGAATCAAATCTCAACAAAATTAAAATAATTGAAATTTTACCTTGGATCTTGCCAGACCACAAAGCAATAAAGGTGGAACTCCAATAAAAAATTTCATTCCCCACACAAAGGCATAGAAACTAAACAACATTATGCTGAATGATAGTTGTGTCAAGAAGGAGATAAAGGAAGAAAGTGTTCAATTCCTCAAACATAACAAAAATGAAGCCGCAAGTTACCAAAGCCTGTGGAATACTGCAAAGATACAAATAAGAGGGAAATTTATACCATTCGATTCCTACATCAGAAAAAAAGAAAGTGAGCAGGTAAACAACCTAATGAATAATCTTAAGGAAATGGAAAAGGCAGAGCAATCCAATTCCAAAGCTAACATAAAGAAGAAATAACCAAAATTAAGTCAGAAATAAATAAAATAGAAAACAAAAGAATTATTCAGAAAATTAATTAAAAATTGTTCTTCAAAAAGATAAATAAAATTAATAAGACTTTGGATATATTAACTAGAAACAAAAAAGTAAAATCTCTCATAACCTTAATCAGGAATGAAAAAAAAAAAGGAAATAACAAATATCAGACATAGACAAGATTATCTCTCTGACTACTATGAGAAACTCTATACCCAGAAATTTAACAATGTGAGGGAAACGGATCTATACCTGGAATCACACCATCACCCTATATGTAACCAGGAAGAAATTGTTCTCTTTAACAGATAAATATCAAGCAATGAGATAAAAAAATAACAATAAAAAATATTCAAACAAATAAAAAACCTGGGTAAGATATCCTCACAATTCTATGAAGCCTTCAATGAAGGGCTTGTATTCATGCTGCAGAAGTTATTCCAAAATGTTGAAAAGGAAGGAAACTTCCCTGACATGTTCCTAAAGCAAACATTACCCAAATACCCAAACGAAGAAAAGATGCAACTAAAAAGGTGAATTACTGGGAGGCACCTGTGGCTCAAAAGAGTAGGGCACTGGCTCCATATGGTGGAGGTGGCGGGTTCAAACCCAGTCCTGGCCAAAAAAAGAAAAAAATGAAAAGGAGAATTACAGACCAATCTCACTAATGAATGTAGATGCAAAATAGTCATATCGTAGCAAATAGATTACTGCTAAATGATGTCTAAAAAAATCATATATCATGATCAAGTACATTTTATCCAGGGATGTAAAGTTGGTTTAACATGTGCAAATCCATAAATGTAATTCACCATATCAATAGAAGTAAAAACACAGACCACATGATCTTTTAAATAGATACAGAAAAAGCATTTGACAAAATTCAGCATATTTTTCTAACAAGAATACTTAAGATTATAGGCATAGGTAGCACATTTCTTAAGCTGATTGAAGCCATCTATGGCAAACCCACATCCAATACCATACTGGAGTAAAACTGAAAGTTTCCCACTTGGAACTGGAACCAGACAAGGATGTCCACTATCACTATTATTATTCAACATTATGCTAGAGGTTCTAGTCAATGCAATCAGACAAAGAGAAGAATATAAAGCGCATCCAAATGCAGGTAGAGGAGGTCAAACTCTCACTCTTTGTTGATGATATGACCTTTTACTTAGAAAACCCTAGAGACTCAATCACAAAACACCTGGAAGTGATAAGGAAATACAACAATGTCTCAGAGTATAAAATCAATGTCCACAGATGAGTAGCCTTTGTATATGCCAATCACAGCCATGTTGAGAAGCAAATCAAGGGCACAATTCTCTTCACAGAAGCTTCAAAGAAAATCAAAAACTTGGAATACACCAAATAGAAGAGGTGAAGGATCTTTGAAAGAATTATAAAACACTAAGAAAATAAATAGCAGAAGACATTAACTAATGGAAGAACATACCATGTTCTTGGCTGGAAAGAATCAACATTGTTAAAACATCTATATTGCCCAAAGCAATCTACAGATTCAATGCAATCCTCATGAAAATATCAACATCATACTATGAAGATTTGGAAAGATAGCTCTTTGTTTTGTATGGAACCAGAAAAAATTCCATATATTCTAGCCAATTCTCAGTGATAAAAACAAAGCCAGAGGCATCACTCTACTAGACTTTAGATTATATTGCAGATCTACAATAATCAGAACAGCATGGTATGGGCACAAAAATAGACACATAAATATATGGAGAAGCATAGAAAACCAAGATATCAAACCAGTCTCTTATAGCCATCCAATCTTTGATAAACCAACCAAAAGCACACACTGGAATAAAGAATCTCTATGCAATAACTATTGCTGAGAATTGGATAACCACACCTAAAAGACTGGAACTGGACCAGCACATTTTACCACCTACAAAAATTGACTGTAAATGGATAAAAGATTTAAATCTATGATACCAAATAATAAAAATCTTGGAAGAAAGCATGGGAAAGTACCTTAAGGATGTCAGGCTGAGGAAAGATTTTGTGAAGAAAACTTTAGTGGCAATCACAACATCATTCACAATAAATAAATCAGCATGAATTAAACTAAAACACTCTGCATGTCTAAGGACACAACAAGTAAAACAAATAGACAATCTTTAGAATTGGAAAAAATACTTGCAAGTTATGAATGTGACAAAGGCTTGAAAGAATAAACAATCTCATCTATCACTGGGCAAAACCTTCTCCAAGGAAGACAAACAAATGGTAACAAACATGAACAATGCTCATTGGCCCTAGTCATCAGAGAAATGCATATCAAATCCACCCTGAGATATCATCTAACCCCAGTGAGAATAGTCCATATAACAAAATCCCAAAGTTGCAGATGCTGATGTGGATGTGGAAGGAACACTTTTACACTGTTGTTGGGACTGCAAACTAATACAGCATCTCTATAAAGGAGTACAGAGAAACCTCAAGGAACTCAAATTAGACCTCCCATTTCATCCTGAAATTCAATTATTGGGATCTATCCAGTAAGGGAAAAAAAATCATTTTATCATAAGGACATTTGCATTAGATTGTTTATTGTAGCTCAATTTACAATCGCAAAGATGTAAATGTCAATCAACCTAGGAATGGATTAATAAACTGTGGTATATGTATATCACGGAGTATTATTCATCCACTAAAAAAGATGGAGACTTTACATTTTAAACCTAGATGGAGTTGAAATGCATTCTTCTTAGCAAAGTATCACAAGAATGGAAAAGAAAGTATCCAATGTTCTCAATACTAATATGAAGCCAGTAGATAATAATATACACCCATACAAGAGAAAAACTCAATTCAAGTTGGGGGAGAGGGAAAGAGAGAAGAAGGGGGATGAGGGAGGGGAATTGGTGTGCTCTCACATAATGGGCACAATCTCACGTATGGTACCCCTCCTTGGTGCAGTACACAACTACATCAGGGACTCTACCTAACAAATTCCAATATTGTAACCTACTTGTACCCTCATATTAATCTGAAATTTTTAAAATATAATTTTACTGCTAAATACTGACAAATTACAGTTTAATTTGACTAATTCCTACTTAATTAGCTTTCTTTTCCTCAATACCAGGCACAAGAAGTCATCCCAAAGCTTATTGATACACTTTAAGCAGTATTCAAATTCAGTTGATTGTTGTGATTGTGTCATCTTTCCAAGTGACTGTAACTCTGTTCAAAATAATGACATAAAAACATATTTTTACAAAAATGGCAAAATAAATATAGCCTAATACTAATTGCAATGATGAGATTAATTACAATGGATTCTAGAATATTTTAAAATAAGTGACTTTGTGGTTTGTGTACTCACAGCTACAGCCAGATTGAGAACTGTGAATGTGTCATTCTCAGATCCAACTGATAGTGAAGGTTCAAAGATGGCACCTTTGGGCTGTATGAAAGAGATTGTGTGGTTCTCAGTGTCCTGGGTTATGTTTTCTTTTGCTAAATAATGAACTCTGGAAAAAAGATACAAACAAAATTCAAAACATTTGTCTTATGTGGACATTAGATCTCAAATGCCATTCATTAGTTCAACGCATGTCATTTGAGCACATACAATATGCCGTAAATACTTTTTAAACAATGGGTTTAAATAAGCCAGCACTATGTCTTTTACAGACTAATGAAAAGGGTCCTAAACTTGCAAAAAGGAAATTAAAGTAGCAGAGGAGAAGTAATATGTGTTAAAATGAAAGTTTATATGTAGTTCATGGGAAAGCACAGAACAGACACAAATTCAGGTTTGGGGTGATCAGGGTGGAGGTGCAAGCCAAGACACCATTTGTAGCTATTGCACATAAGTGGTATAAAAAATAAAGAGAAGTTTAGTTAGGCAAAGTAATGTAGATGGTGTGACATGTAAGATAAAAACATTACATAATCATATTACTGAGATTCTAGGAAATTCAATTACTTGAGTGTGGTTGGATTATCGAGTAAGAGGTAAGGAGAATGGTAGAAAATAAAGATCTCAAACATGAAAGGGTTGTATCCATACTCAAATGACAGATCTATTCTGAGGGTAACAAAAAAGAGTAGAAAGCTTTAGTAGGGCAATATTAAGAACACATTTTCTTATGTAAGAAATCACCCTCAAAGAATATGGCCTATCCAGTCCTGTTTCTTCAATCTTTTCCAGTACTTTAAGGAGAATTAGAATATAATTTTTCTTTTTCAGGGCTACTGACCAACTCCTCCCTCCCTCTATCCACATACTGAATTAGTTATAAGCTCCTGGATCTAATATCTCTAGGTTTCAAAGTACCAACTGCATTTTATAAATGCGATAATATGTGATTATTATGGGAGAAAATACAGTACAGTATATTCACACACAAAAAAGGTATACAGAGTCACTGTGCATATATTTGAACACAAGTTATATGGAGTGAATAGCTATCTAAGGTAAAGACTAAAAAGGGTGGGGACTGAAATTTATTCAATATAGTAAAATGTCAATTCCTATAGGGTAGGGGTTATGATGGTTTTGTATATCTAAGCAGAATATATTGAACATAATGAGTTCTCAAATATTTTTCATGAAATAAATATATTATTGGATCATTCATTTAAAGGTGTTTTCAAAATAAGGTGGAAATATATTTTGTTTTTAATATAATTTCATGAAAATGTCATTATTCTTTTGGAATATTGTAGACATCAAAGAATATATAATCTGAACCAGCATCTGGGAACATCAAGTACAAGCAATGCATTTTCTCCCAAAAAACTATGTCACAATTGTATTACAGATCACTAAAAATTTCAAATTGAAGTATCTTAAGTTTCAGGAGTATTTATGCATATATTATAAATAAAACAGCAAAATAATTGTGATCCAATTTCAGTTTATAAATTGTACTTACAACTGGAAACCAGCAGATGGCACCCGCCAAAAGAAAAATCGTTAAAACTCAGACCTGCCTTTAGGCTGAACTTGCAGAAAGATCATTTTGTTAAAAGAAGGAATTGGTCCTAGAGTTTTCCCAAGATTAGTTTCTCTGTATTCCTGCCTGAGCAAAGCAACTAAAAAACTGATTTTTGTTGTAACTGAATAGATTCTGACAGCATCACAGTGTCTTCATGGAGATGATGTAAGTTGGAATATATGAAAGATTTCAACATAGAGAATTATAGGATTTGTGTCATGTCATATCTTGTGAAATTTTCATCAAACTCACTTTAGGAGACATTAGCCAAGTAAGGCCCATGCTTCTGTTTGAGGAGGGACTCTGCTACACACTCAATTTTTACTGGATTGAAGGTGTACTAGCTTTAGGGAAGCAAGTCTAACTCAATACACAGAAGACTGTCAAACTATTAACTTTTGGGTGGGGCATGCTCATGCCTGTGAGCCTTGCACTTTGGGAGAATGATACAGGTGGATCACCTGAGCTCAGGAGTTCCAGAACAGCCTGAACAAGGACGAGACCCTGTCTCTAAAAACTAGCAAACTAGCAGAGCGTTGTGGGTTTTAGTGTAGTCCCAGCTAATGGGGAGACTGAGGCAAAGAGGCTCCCTTGAGCCCAACAGTTTGAGGTTGCTGTGAGTTGTGATGCCACAAGGCACTCAACCGAGGTGACACTGTCTCAAAAAAAGGTATGAATTTTTATTTAAAATGTAACAAGTTTTCACATTATTTAAGGCATTCAAAAAACAAAAAAGACTCCATTGAATAACATGAGGTAGTATGGTCTCTAGGTGATTAGGCATCTCTTTAAAGTTGTTGTATAAAGAGGTGTTTACTGTTCATAAAATGCCACTGTGTATGCAGCTCATTATCTGCCACACTCCCTCCATTGCCTCCCCAAGCAAATCAACTGCATCTAACCAACCCCTTTTTTGTCCCTTACAAAGATAAGTTGACTGCTCTAAGAGAAACACACATATTAGCTGTCAGTTATCCAAGGAAAGCTACGTTAAATAACTTTATGTTAATCTTCCCTCATATCCCAAATAATATCCTTAAGAGTAGAAAATATAGCTTCTTCAAAACAAAAACAAATAAAAATTCCCATAAAATATGAATTCTGAAATTCTAAAAACTATTTCTTCCTTACACATAGTTCATTCAGGTTCTACTTTTTAAAGAATTATACTCCAGTTCTCATTATGTCACATGTGAATTCTGGATTTTTGTGGGTACGTACAGGTGTATCTGTGAATATTTATAGGTACATATACTTCTAACAGTCTCCTGAAACAAGATATTTGTATAGGGTTTTGCTAAGAACATAAGAACTATGAGCGCATACTTCTATGGTTTATCTTACAAGGGTACAAGTGAAACTTTCTAAAAGCAGAGTATGAATGTTTCAATAACTAAGAAAATGACATGAAGGCTACGTTAACAAGTTTGATGAAAGTATTTCAAATTGTATATGAAAACACCACACTGTACTCCATGATTGCATTAATGTACACAGCTATGATTTAATAAAAAAAAAAGATACTTTCCAAAGTAAAATTCTTCTTGCAACAATGAAAACAAGTCTTCTTTGACAAACTTGTGAATAGTCCCAAACATCAGCAAAGAGACAGTAGAAAGACACTTGGAAAAAATTGCTAGGACTGGGCAGCGCCTATGGCTCAGTGAGTAGGGCTCCGGCCCCATATACCAAGGGTGGCAGGTTCAAACCCAGTCCCGGCCAAACTGCAACCAAAAAATAGCCGGGCGTTTGTGGC
>CAUYQV010182510.1:0-29440 GCA_963574575.1 Galagoides demidoff
ACCACAGGCGCCCGCCACAGCGCCCGGCCATTTTTTGGTTGCAGCCATCATTGTTGTTTGGCGGGCCCGGGCTGGGGATTCGAACTCGCCACCTTAGGTGTACGTGGCTGGCGCCTTAGCCGATTGAGCCACAGGCGCCAAACCCCTCTCCTGTCATCTTAAAAAATTTCTAAAGGTAATTCCTTATCCTCTCCCTGCCCCTCGCCCCCCAAAGCTGCAGCTAAAATGTTAATTAGCCATATAGGCCTCCTGGAGTTTGCATATCTACAACCCTGAACTATTGCTGACCTATTCCACAACTATTGAGCAAGATGATAGAATTAACTATTCTCCTGAAAGTCTCATTAGAAATTTTGCATTGGCTTTTTTAAAGTCTCTATTATTTGCTTCTCTGAGGCTAGAAAAACCAAACCAAGAACCCTTCTCCACAGATTTCACCTTCAGTACCAGCATCATCAGGCGAATTTCCGTCAGGTCGAGGAGAGTGAGCTACGGCTCTTCCTGTCTTGCTAGAAAGTGATCTCCTTCCCTACCCGTCAGGCTGGGAACCTGTCAGCTGGGTACTAAGCCTGTTTTCTTCGGAAAAGTTTGCAGGTATTAGTTTCACATTTAAGGTCATTCTTTTGTTCCTTGATAGTTGTCAGTCATTTCTGATTACGTGAAATCGTTTTCAAATATGACACTCCAGGGATAGTCTTGGTTACAAAATCAACTTATCTAATAACATATTGTTAGAAAGGGAGGATGCCTTCTTATTGAACCTATCACTATAGCCGTATTGCCGTGAAAAGTAAGAGCACTCAGAAGCTTACGAATGCTGGAGGTGGCGGTGAGAATCACTGTTTCGTTTCATTTTAGTTTGCAAAAGTAGTGCCTACAAAATTGAGAGTTCACTATAGCTTCAAAAGAAAGAAAGATAAAGGACTTCTTCATGTATCTGTTAGGAAATAGAGTATTAAAACAGCATCTATAACCAGTAGCCACAATGAATGTTCCCGATTAGTTGATTTAGTGTTATGTTATTCTCGTTTCATTGGATTTTGGGTCTGCCTTCTGCTTTTACACAAAAAAATCTACATATTGTTCAGTTTGAACATATAGTCAAAGTTGATGCTGTAATTGTAACTGCCCTGTTAAACTGCCACCTTTCTTCTGGCAAAATCATACACATGCCTACATTTTATATTTCTGTAACTTGGAGGCTTTTTGTTACATATTCATCGGCATAAGAATAAATTGCATTTGCTAACCTAATAATTAACTTTGTAGTCAAAATATGTCAAATTTAGGAATACTTCCCTGTTTTCACCTAATTAAACACTTTCCACATGAATTGTGAGAACAAAATATTTTTCAGAACCTTAGTGAGTAGTGAAAGGCTAATTGATTTTAGTAAGCACTTAAAAATAAACTATTATAGAGTCTGCAATTACCATTCCCTTATTTAATTACTGTTTTCCCCATAAGCTATAGTCCAAAAAGAAAAAAAAAGAAAAACAAGGAAAGCAGCAGATAGGACAGTGACTTTCCAAATTCAGTTTTACATATATATGTATAGTATTATTAAAAAATCATGAATCCTAGCACTCTGGGAGGCCGAGATGGGTAGATTACCTGAGCTCACAGGTCGAGACCAGACTGAGCAACAGTGAGAACCTATCTCTAAAAATAGCCAGGTGGTGTGGTGGGCGCCTATAGTCCCAGCTACTCAGGAGGTTGAGGCAAGAGAGCTTCAACCCAGGAGATTGAGGTTGCTGTGAGCTCTGATGCTATGGCACTGTACCCACAGTGACAGAGTGAGACTCTCTTAAAAAAAAAAAAATCAATGCCTATAAAGGACTAAAATAGCAGTAATCACTAAGGGAAACATATTAATTCATAGGGCAAATGACCTTACCTTGGCAAAAAAAATAAAATAAAATTTGTGTACTTGCATTTTTTGTGTGCAATGTGTATCTAATTTATTACAATTGTTTTTAGGTCATAAGTTATATAAAATTTATAAATATTACTCGAAACCCCAAATATATCACTACTATGTATTCTCTATATCAAAATAATTAGGCAAAAATTATAAAATTAAATCAAAGCTATATGTTATATGTAGTTGTTAGGGTAAATAGCTTGTAGATGTTTATGTGAAAATATTCTAAGCACTTTAATACATTTACCTATAATGAGGTTGATTTCTAATGTAAGAAAAAAATATTTTGTATTGGCTTAAATAGTAAAAGGGATTATTTATTCATGTAGTAAAAAGTTTATTGATAGTGAAATTTAGTTTTAATTCGATCAGGGCTTTGCCTCTGTCTCTGGAACTTTCTAAGCGTTACCTTTTCCTGCATCAGACCTGTTCTTCCGCCTGCTTCCTCAGGGGTGTGAGAAGGCCACCAGGGGAACCTAAGACTTTTCCTGATTTCATCCAGGAAGGGAGCAGGGGACTGCTATAACTGTTGAAGAAGGTCCAGGGTTTGTGCTGAATGGACTGCCCACAACCAGCCACTGAGGCCGAAGTGCCTCGTCTTTCCTGCTGTGGAAGGGGATCTGGTATCCACTCCTCCAGTCCTCCTCTCTCCCAGCTGGAAGAAGGGGTTCTGCCCATGCAAACTTGAGTGCTTCAGTACAAACGGGGAGGGAATGGACACGGAGGAGGCCCTGTGGATGTCCACTCCGGAATGATTCTGCTTCTCCTCATTCTTTCATTTTTTTTGGAGGTGGGGGAGTTGAGAAATCATTTCTATGAACACCTCCTGTCACTACACATGCTGCTTTCTTTCACAATCATTTTTTTCTTATAATCTTGGCAATTCTAGGAAGTAGATAATTGTCTCATCAAATAAGCAGAAAGGGGTTAGCCCGTTAAATTTTCTCAGTTCAAACCTGTCAAATTCCAAGGTCTGTGCTCCTTTATCCCATGCTATTCAAGTTGTTAACTTATTTGTAAAGTTACTTTTGTGAGGATGGTTATTTATAGAAGACACAAGGGTTTGTACATTTTTAATAAACATTCATTCCGTAAGTATTTATAGTGTTCTGACTACTTGCTAGGTAGATGTAGGTACTGGACGTACAATAGAAAGAAAACAGAGGTCCCATCTGCTCTCAGGGATTTAGTGGGAGATTTAGTGGGGGGAAACAAACACTATTAATAAGTCATGCAAACAGGTGTATAAATACAAACCGTAGTAAGATCTTTCCAAGTTTGGGGAGGGTCATTAGAAAGGTTTTTCTTAGGAGATGACTCTTGAGTTGAGATCTGAAGGATGTGACTGAATTAACCAAGCAAAAAAGAGTAGCAGGAAGGGAGAGAGACTTTGGGGCCAAGGGAACATGGCATGTGCAATCCTGAAAGGGTCTTTTTTGTTGGAGCATAATGACACACAGGACAGCCATTTAAGGCCAGGGCGAGGCAGGAAGATGGGCAGGATCCTGCAGGGCTTTAGGTGAATTGTGTTTGATATTCCCCAAGACATTGTCTCAGAAAGGGCTGATTTTACTACCTTAAACATTTGAGAAAGTTGCTGAGAGAGTATCATACTACCCGTGGGAATTGTTTCTCTGAATAGTTCTAGTGTTTTCTTAAAATATATCTTCTTGCCTCAAGAAAGCCTTACTTCAGCTATAGAATTACTCAGTCATACTCAGTTTTTCCGTCTTGGTATGTAGGTCATTTGTAGCAGGTTTAAGCTTTTTAATGACCATTTATAACTTGAACTTAGATATAAAACAGTTAAGGTAAAGGCATCTACAGGTTAATGAGTGATTATCAAAAGAATATTGAATTTGTTACAGTTGGAAAGTGAGCAGAGATGCAAAGTTCAGACATTAAATTTTGGGAAGAAATATGACAATAATATTTACGTAATTCATTTAACAGGGGTGTCAGTGTTTGGTGACTTGATGTGTTCTATCTGCTGTTTCTTTCAGAATTATATTGTGTTTGTTTATTTTTTGGTTATAATTAAGGAATGAAAAGCAGAGCTTTACTTAAATATACTGTGGACTCTTACATGGAACTAAAGTAGTGTGATAAAAAAGCTTTTCTCACTTATTCTATTTTTCATTTTTTTTGAGACAGAATCTCACTCTGTCACCCCGAGTAGAGTGCTATGACATCATAGCTCACAGCAACCTCAAACTCTTGGGCTCAAGCGATCCTCTTGCATCAGCCTTTTGAGTACCTGGGACTACAGGCATGCATCACAACGCCCAGCTAGTTTTTCTATTTTTAGTGGAGATGAGGGTCCTACACTGGCTCAGGCTGGTCTCAAACTCATGAGCTCAAGCAATCCTCCAGCCTCAGGCCTCCCAGAGTGGTAGGATTACAGGTGTGAGCCATTGTGCTGGGCCTTCTCACTTTATTTTTTAATACCATAAATAAAGTGTGCATCAAAGTTGGATTTAGTTCTCTCAAAGTTCCTCCCTGTTGAAAAGGTAACTTACTTAGAAGTGCAAATATTTGACATATGGTATAATACTTAAGCTTAGAAGTTGCTGACTTAGCCACTTGCTAAAGAAACAACAAAAAATTACATTGGATCCTGTTGCTTCATTCGCTGAAAATGTAATGAATTTTCCTAAATAATTTTTTCATTTAGTTTTTATTAAATCATAACTGTATACATTTATGGGGTACAATGTGATGATTTCATATACAATGTGGAATGCTTAAATCATAACATAACCATCACCTCACTTATTTTTTGTGGTGAGAGATTTGTAATTTACTCTTTGTTGTTTTGAAATGTACCAGTGCATCATACACATTAGGTGAGGTCCTCCCAGATCCCCTCCCTCCTCCCGCCTACCCCCTTCCCTCTCCTCTCTCTCCTCTTTCCTCCTTTTTGCTGGATTATATTTGTGTTTTTCTCATTCATATGAATGTGTAAATGATTATATATTGGTTTCATAATAGTATTGAGTACACTGGATACTTTATTTTCCATTCTTGAGATACTTTACTAAGAAGAATATGTTCCAACTCCACCCAGGTAAACATGAAAGCTGTAAAGTCTCCATCTTTTTTATGGCTGCATGGTATTCCATGGTATACATATACCACAATTTGTTAATCCATTCATGGGTGGATGGGTATTTGTGGTGTTTTCATGACTTGGCAATAATGAATTGGGCTGCAATAAACATTCTGGTGCAAATGTCTTTGTTGTAAAATGGTTTTTGTTCATCTGGGTAGATACCTAGTAGTGAAATTGCAGGATCAAATGGCAGGTCAACTTTTATTTTGTATTTATTTTATTTTATTATCATTTTTGAGACAGAGTCTCACTTTGTCACTTTTAGTAGAGTGCCATGGCGTCACAGCTCACACCAACCTCCAAATCCTGGACTTAGGCAATTCTCTTGCCTCAGCCTCCCAAGTACCTGGGACTACAGGTGCCTGCCAAAACACCCAGCTATTTTTTGTTGCAGTTTGGTTGGGGCCAGATTTGAACCCACCTCGGTATATGGGGCCAGCGCCCTACCCACTGAGCCACAGGCGCCACCCTAGGTCAACTTTTAGTTCCTTGAGAATGCTCCATACTTCTTTCCAAAAAGGTTGTATTAGTTTGCAACCCCACCAGCAGTGTAGATGTGTTCTCTTCTTTCCACATCCTTGACACCATCTGCAGTTTGGGGATTTTGTGATGTGAGGTAATCTTACTGGAGTTACGTGATATCTCAAAGTGGTTTTGATTTTCATTTCTCTGATGATTAAAGATGATGAGCATTTTTTTTCATGTTTTTATTGGCCATTCACCTGTCATCATCAGTTTCTGTTGAAGTCTCTGGCCTACAAGGAAATGAGTTAGTTTGTTCTTTTCTTATCGATTAATTTGAGTTCTCTGTAGATTCTGTTATCAGACCATTGTCAGAAGCATAACCTGCAATAATCTCCCATTCTCAAGGCCGTCTGTTTGCTTTACTTGCAGTGCCCTTAGCTGCGTAGAAGTTTTCTAGCTTGATCAGATCCCAGTAATATATTTTTGGTGTTGCTTCAATTTCCAGGGGAGTCTTCCTTGTTAAATATTTTCTCGGGCCAATATCTTCAAGCATTTTCCCTGCACCTTCTTCTAGTATTTTTATAGTTTCATGTCTTAAATTTAAATCTTTTATCTACTGAGAATCAGTTTTTGTTACTGGTGAGAGGTGTGGGTCCATTTTCAGTCTTCTACAGGTCACTAGCCAGTTCTCCCTGCACCACTTGTTAAATAGGGATTTTTTAAAATTTATTTTTCTTACTTATACATGTGTATATTAGGGTTCCACTTTTGCCTACACAGAATTAAAAAGGCTAAATTTAGTCACAATAACAATGTTTAACATAAGGACTGAGAACAAAAACCTCATAAAGAACAAATAAAGATAAATACATTCAGAAAAGAAATCAGACGATTGCTGCAATGAATTATTAAGCAATAATAATAGTAACAATGCAAAGAAAGTAACATTCACATTGACAGAAGTATGTCTATTATAGAATACTTTGATCAGTTAACTTCTTATTATTTTGTTTTTTCCAAAGTCTCAATGAAATAAGACAACTAATATGTATAAATAAAAGTAAAAGATAATTTCAAAAAAACAGATCATTCTAAAATCTTATAGACAATAGAAAAAGAAATAATTCAAAATCATTCTACTTAATCTGGATACACCTGATATTAAAATTGGAGAAAATATATTATTATAAAGGGGAAATTACAAACATATTTCACTTATAAATGAGGATGCAATATGATAACATATTAACATGTTGAATTAAAAATTAATGTTTAAGTAATGTACTTTGGTCAAAATTAAATAGGGATTCTTATCAAAGATCAAATAAATGACCATATATGGCTGAATTCATCTCTAGATTCTTTTTTTTTTTTTTTTTTTTGGAAACAGAGTCTCACTTTATCTCCCTTGGTAGAGTGCTGTGGTGTCACAGCTCACAGCAGTGGTGTCACAGCTCACAGCAACCTCCAACTCCTGGGTTTAGGACCAGCGGTTCTCAACCTGTGGGTTGCGACCCCTTTGGACTATATTAAAGGTTTGCAGCAATAGGAAGGTTGAGAACTACTGGCTTAGGCAATTGTTTTCCCTCAGCCTCCCAAGTGGCTGGGACTACAGACGCCCACCACAACAACCAGCTGTTTTTTGTTGCAGTTTGTCTGGGGCCAGGTTTGAATCCTCCACCCTCCGTATATGGGGCTGGTGTCCTACTCACTGAGCCACAGGCACCACCCATAGATTCTCTATTCTATATCTCTATTTTTGTGCCATTACCATGCTGTTTTGATCACTATAGATTTATAGTATAACCTGAAGTCTGGAAATGTGATGCCTCCAGATTTGTTTTTATTTCTAAGTAATGTATTGGCTATTCAGGTTCATTTCTGATTCCATATAAAATGAAGTACTATTTTTTCAAGTTCTTTGAAGTATGACACCGGTGCTTTTGTAGGGATTCCCTCAAATCTGCAGAATGCTTTGGATCGTATGCACATTTTAATTCTTCCCAGAATTAAATCACATTGTTGATTCTTCCCAGCCATGAGCATGGTATGATTTTCCATTTGTTAACATCTTTTGCTGTTTGCTCAGGGTTTCATAATTCTCTTTATAGAGATCTTTCATGTCCTTTGTTAGATAAATTATCAGGTATTTCATCTCCTTTGACACTACAGAAAAAGGACTAGAGTCCTTGACTATATTTTCAGCTTGACTGTTGGTATATATAAAAGCTACTGATTTGCAAGTATTGATTTTGTATCTTGAGACACTGCTGTATTTCTTGATCACTTCTAAGAGCTTTGTAATTGAGTCCTTGGTGTTTTCCAGATATAAGATCATGTCATCCACAAAGAGTGAGTGAGCATTTGACCACCTCTGTCCCCATTTGAATACCCTTGATATCCCCCTTCTCTTACCTGATTTCAATGGCTGGGACTCCTAGTACTATGTCAAAAAACAGTGGTTACAGTGGGAATAGTTGTCTAGTTCCTGATCTGAGTGAAAATGTTTTTGGTTTTACTCCATTCAATATTATATTGGCTGTGGGTTTGCTGGAGATGGCCTTTACTGGTTTAAGAAATGTCCCATCTAAGCCTATTTTCTTAAGTGTTATGATCGTGAAAGGAGGGTGGATATTATGAAAAGCTTTTTCTGTATCAATTGATAGAGTCATATGGCCTTTTTAAAAATTTTATTTATGTGATGTATTATATTTATAGATTTACATATGTTGAACCAACCTTGTAACCTTTGGATAAAACCAACTTGATCGTGGTATATAATTTTTTTTTATGTGTTGTTGAATTCTGTTTGCTAGGATCTTATTGAATATTTTTGCATCGATGTTCATTAATGATACTGGTCCCCCTTACGTGGAGGGAAAGGGGAGCTATTTTAAAAGAAGTTTTAAAAACAGGAACATGTATTATTGAGAAAGTTAAACTTTTTTTAGGCAAGCATCTTCATCCTTTTGCCTTTGTAAGGAGTGATAAATATTAAATCATTTATTTAACAGGTGAGAAAGCTGTATTTTCTTTTCTGGAATGAGAACTTAGTTCTTCTGCCTTCGTGTTAAGTGGTTCTGAAGAAGGGCCGAGGCAGATGTGCTCAGCTGTCCTTACAGAACTTGGATTAAATCATCCCTATTCTTTGTTTGGAATATATGATGCAGTAAATTCCTGCTCAAACATTTTCCTTACCATTTCCCTCTTTGATCTAGGAGTACTGATACTTTCCCTATACTTTCAGGATAGGAGTAGATTATTTAATAATTTTCGTGTATTGTGTGCTCCTCCTGCTAAGTAAACTCAAATATCGACATTTCTACTCTTTCTACTAGAAAATAACTAATTCTTGCATTTTTGGAAACATCTCTGAGATCTTCTCCTGTATTGCCACTGACTTTTATCTTATACTAATGGGACTGGTAATAAAGCAAAATTCATCCCTGTTACAGAGATTGAAAATGAAATTGAAATTCAGAGGAGACATTATGACTAAGAGTTCAGACCCTGTTCTTCTTTGGCAAATCACAAAAGGGATATGAAAAGAAAATGTGATCGAAAAGGGCCTGAAATTCACTGTCTGTAGTCACACGATGACCTTTTGGGGGCGAGCATTTGCTCGTTCTTATCAAAGCTTTACACACTTACCCAAGTAGCAGTTATTTTACTGAGCACTCTGGTAGGATTTGTTCATGTTATTTAGGAATCATTTATTGAATGGTAAGTTACTGTGCTGTTTGGTCAGTGCCTTCAGTTTATGGGACAGTTAATGTCAAGGTTGACAGCGGAGGGAACGTCCTATTCTGCCTAGGTCCTTGGAGAAGTTCCATAGGAAGTTGTCCCTGGAATTCCTTCTTGAAGAGGGGCAGGAAGTATGCTTCAGGGAAGTAAATCAGTGATAAGGAGTTAATCTTCATTGTTTACTTGGTGTGTCAGATTTCTATTCAAACTGCTTTACGTGTATTAACTTGTTTGCTTCTCATAACAACCATAGATCTGTATACGGATGAGGAAACCGAAGCGTAATGGTTGATCATTTACTGTGAGGTCACGTGGTTCATAATGGCTCCTTTCCCCTGTGTGAAAAAAAAGAGACTTGTTTTGGGAATGACATAGTCTGGAGTGTTTGGAAGTTAAGGTTTGTGGGTATTTGTTGAAATTTCAATAGTACAGATAATGAAAGTCTTGAGAGACATAGGAGTTGGAATTTGACTCTACAGAACTCCATCTGTGTTTATTAGACACACGGTCAGAATCACCCGGTGTGCTTTTCAGAAAGGCAGATCTTCAGGCCCCACTTTAGTTCTACTAAATCAGAATTGTCCTGCCTCTGAATATGGCCCAGGGACTTGTACCCTGTAGGGAGAGGTATCGTTCCTAACAGCAGGTGCTACCATTAATCGTCTCTCATTTTTTTCTTTTTGGTATTTTATTGGCTAAATTGAAAAGTATTGTAAGGAAGGCTATGAGTTTCATTTTGTAACAGTTGGATTTAATTCGATTATGAAATGATCCTTTGGAAAATGCAAAAGAAAGTGCATCTTCGATTTGGAGGCACAGAGGTTTTGAGTCTTCTGATTATGTTTGTAGGAGACTCTTAATGGATTTGTATGAGATTATTCATGGTGAACAATGGAGCAATAAGCATGGCCTGGGAAGCCCTGAAATAGGAAAACTCAACATAATAGGAAAATGTGGCTCAGTGGTCAGGGTGCCGGCCACATATACTGGGGCTGGTGGGTTTGGACCCGGCCAGGGCCTGCTAGACAACAGTGACAACTACAACAGAAAAATAGTTGGGCATTGTGGCGGGCATCTATGGTCCCAGCTGCTTGGGAGACTGAGGCAAGAGAATCGCTTAAGCCCAAGAGTTTGAGGTTGCTGTGAGCTGTGTCGCCATGGAACTCTACCCAGGGCGACATAGTGAGATTGTGACTCAAAAAAAAAAGAAGGAAAAGGAAATATGAGAATGTGACAAGCAAAGAGATTAAAGAATTTATGTAAGAAAAGAACTAGGGGGAGAAAAGGCCAATGGCTCCATGAAGAACCAGAATTTTGGTGGACTAGGAGCGGAAGCCCAATTACAATGTGGAAGTGCGAGTGGGTTGAGAGAAAGGATTAGGTTACTCTTTGTAAAAACTGGACTGTAAAATGAAGAAAAGCAGGGTAATAATTAGGAGTTATAGTGTAAATGGTAAATGGAAAGATTAAACCTGACTAGCGTTTTTCTTATTATGTGATGTACAGTTATTTTAAAGGCAGGACAATATAGATACAAGCAAAGAATCAAATTTACTTTCATCTGAGAGCCAGCAGAGAACAACCATTAAAATTTGTCATTTTTCAAGCCATGTTCCTATCAGTATCTATCTGTAGTAGATGTATTTATTCCTGGAATAAATGGAAATGTGTGTTTCAGCTATTCAAATTATAGTTACCTTAATGTATCAGAAACCCCGTTTCATTAAATCCTATTCTATATCATTATTTTTTCTCAGTTGCCTTGTATAGTATGTATACAATACTTTATATAATCCTATTTTTTTTTGGAAGTTTAGCTTTCTTAAAAACTCATTTTTTAAAATTTAAAATAGCACTTCCTTTTCTTCGTGGCTAAATTCTTTTCCCCCCAAATAATTATTTTTGATAATTTTCAAATTGTGGCATTGTTAGATGAAATTAATAGAACCAAGCCCCAAATGGAGTGTGGGTTTATGAGTTCTATACAGCAAGTAGGTGGATTAATCTTCAATAAGAGGACAGAGAATTCTTCCTTTCTGGGCACCAGGAGAGAGGCATGAGCTTGTAGGTGGTGGATGGTGGGAGACAGAATTAAGGAACCGCCTTGGGGGAGTAGCCATATGATAATCTCTCTTAATATGGGAAGAAAATGTTTTGATGATAGGGAAAGAGCATAAAAGATGTGAAGATATATTTAGCTGGAGAAATTGTTTTAAATTTTAAAGGGTAAGGCAAAAAGGTATTGCACAATAAAATATTGGTTTTTGCTTGTTCTGTCAAAATTTCTGGATGTAGTTGAAGAGGTATGAGCTTAGGATCTGGGAGTTTTGCAGTCACAATATTTTGGGGCTCAGCTGCAAAATGCAGATACCGAGTCAGTGTACTGGAAAGGTCTTCTAAGTCTAAAACTAATCTTCAATTCTACGTTCCAGTCTCCATTACGTAAAAAGCCGCCACCACCTGATACTCTTAAAAGAATTTTCTTGATCCTGTGAACTTGGGATCTAAGACTAAATTCTGTTTATTTTTAGCTCTTTGCAGACATTTCAGAAGGTAATGGAATTAGTGGTTAAGTTTATATTCAAGAAAGACCTCATGAATGATTTCAGTTCTAGGGTTGAACAAATATATATATAAGCAAAGTATAAAATTAGATAACTACTGAACACCTAAGGGCTGTTTCAGGAGGTCCTTCAGCAGGACTTGGCTGTGAAAAAAATGTCTTTGGTTGGACCAGATGCTTTTAGAGGAATAAGAGATAAAAGTAGCCATTTTGTTTGTAAATTATTGAGGTGTAATAGAAATAAGTTATAGATACTAGTTTGGAACTTATGATTTTTAAGAACCTTGCACTGGGGGCGGCACCTGTGGCTCAGTGGGTAGGGCGCCTGCCCCGTATACCGAATGGGGGGGGTTCAAACCCCACCCTGGCCAAATTGCAACAAAAAAATAGCTGGGCGTTGTGGTGGGCGCCCGTAGTCCCAGCTACTTGGGAGGCTGAGGCAAGAGAATCACCTAAGCCCAGGAGGTGGAGGTTGCTGTGAGCTGTGACACCACTGCACTCTACCCAGGGCGACAAAGTGAGACACTGTCTCTTAAAAAAAAAAAAAATAGAACCTTGCACCATGCTCTGCCTATAGTATATACCAAACACATATTTGACTGACCTGAGTTTCTCTGGCGAAGCACTGTGGTGTAATTAATTGTAATTTAGCACATTCTAAAATTCCGAAGGCGTTTTTTTCTTCCTGAATAGTTTAGAGCTTATTCCAGATTTTTCTCTCTTCTCACATTCACCTTTCGTTTCCACTTGTCCACAGCATTTTTTGCTTGCTTTATGCTATTTATCATGTACAGCGCATACTACCCATACTTTTAACCCTGCTAAAGCTTTGCCCCTTGCTTTTTTTTGGCACTACCTGTTAGGGCCTTTAGCTCAATCATCTGTGTCTGCCTCCCCTAGATCGTTTCCCTTAGAACTCTGTAAGCCACAAAGTGAAACTGATTAGGATTTTACAGTCCTGGTGATTTTCCTTCTGGTATACTACCCCCCAAATGCTGTAGCACAAGGAGCTGATGAATCATTTTTGCAGGACTTCTGCTTGGTATTTTACATTTGAAAAATTGGGTATGGTCATGAGCATAGGAATGTCTCCTGAGATCCCAAGGACAATCCAGCCATAAAATAAAATCATCAGTGTTAGCTTTGATCTCTGATAAACGTAATAGATA
Organism: Galagoides demidoff; assembly: GCA_963574575.1. NCBI lineage: Eukaryota > Metazoa > Chordata > Mammalia > Primates > Galagidae > Galagoides > Galagoides demidoff. The sequence continues at coordinate 12,978 of CAUYQV010182510.1, forward strand.
GTATATTTTAGCAAATTGACTTCCCCAGAGAACATTCATTCATGTAAAATCTCACTTCTGTAAATTTTAATTGCTCGTGCTGGAAGCTGACTAAAATTACTCAGCACCTGCTGCTATGTGTCTGGGCTGTCCTGGGGTCCTTACACCTGTTAAGTCATTAAATCATCACAACAGGCTCTTAAGGTAGGTATGGATTCTTCCATTTTACTGAAGATTGAATCTGAATGTATTTAACTATTTTTTTTTTTTTAATGCCAACCGTCCACTTTGACTCCTGTTTGCCCGACTCAGACTACAACAGGCTCTCGAACTAGAGGTGGACCAAGGGATGGATTAAGGCCTCATTTTGGATTTAGACATTGATTTGGATAAAAAATGAAGCCAACTGCTGTTGGTTTAGATGGTAGGCTGTTGGGAATTAATTCAGCTTAGTCCTGAGCATAATCTCTGGCAAGGGGCCAGGCTTCTGTCACCCAGTACAGCCAGATCAGAAGGGGTGCCTTCATCATCAATTTTATTTCTACATAGTACAGTTCCACTGTATGAGAGTGAATCATGGGAAAGTAAGTTCATGCGAGGTCAGAGTGTATGTTTCCCGCAGCTTGTTTGAGGCGTCATTGCCATGGATATTTTATCTTCTAATGCTCGGCATTTGACTCAGGGCCATGATTCCCAAAGCTGGGCTGCTGGCTGGGCTCCAGCATCTGCCATTTGTTCCTCGCTTCTCGTTCCTGTTACACACTTCCCCACGGATATTTGCTCGTATTTTACTACCATGATAACTTTTTAATCTGCTCTTTTCTTCAATCTATCCTAAACATTGCCTCGGAGATTACTTTTTTCAAACTACTAATTCTGCCTTCGAATACTATTGTGCTCTTACTCTGTGATTCTGTTTGTGTGTCATTCTTGAAATGACAGAATTCCGGAGAGGGAGAACTGATGAGCGGCCGTTTGGGCGCAGAGATGTTAGGTGAAGGGGATGGATGTGACTCTAGAAAGGGTAGCACAAAGGAAATCTTTCTTCTGTATCTTGATTTGCAGTAGTGGGTATGTGATGCACATACATATGACCTACGACTGTACACAAACTTTTCACTAAGGTCAATTTCCTGGTTTTATATATAAAAATATAAAATGTGTAAGCACTGGGGTGAAACTGGGTGTTACCATGGTACCTGTCTGTAGGCAGGCGTTGCAACTGAATGGAATCTATATTGCATATCGTTTAAAAATTAAAAAGTAAAAAAGAATGCTACTGTGCTCCAAAATATTGAAGTTCCTTTGTCTGTCATATTCACCATGTTTCCTGGTCTGTGTTTCCCTAATCATCTGAAAGTATCTCTCCTGATTTTTCTTTTTTCTATTTAGAACTTATTTGATATTAGCACAATGTTTGGCTTATACCTAGTTAGAAAAAAAGAACAAACTGCTTCTTGATAATAATTGGACAATTGAATATGCTTTGAAAGAACAGCATATCCATCCGTGGTCTTACTGACCCTCTCTCCTACCCATGTACTCATTCAGGTTTTCTTGTCTCTGCCTAATCTCTTGGAAACGTGAGCTTGCCTGGGAGGGCTGCGTTGCTTTAGGGCCATAGTAGCAAAGCCCTATAAGTCCAGTCATAAATTCTAAAAGGCAGTGACTTTTAAAAACTTTTTTACAAATCTGACTTGCTACTTGGTTATCACCATCCCCTAAATTCTAAAGGACAAGAATGAAGATACTGCTGTCATACAAATGAAGTAGGGTTTGCCAACAACTTATTTAAAATTGTTCAAAACTTTATGCCTATAATAAAACTTTGTCACTCCATTAAAAAAACAAACAACTTCTCTGAGTCAGCATGCAGTGGCAGCATCACAGCCCACAGCGACCTTCAACTCCTGGGCTCAAGCAATCCTCCACTAAAGCTGGGACGACAGGCCAGAACGTAAAAGGCAGTGACTTTTTAAGGACTTAAGACTCAATGTCATAAAGGCAAGAGGAACCAAGAAATGCAGGGTGTGATCTATAATAAACCGTGTCCATCCATCAATTCAGATTTATTGAGATTTATAGTACAGTTGAACAAACGGTGTATCTTGGTATTCTGCAGTTACGGTGGCCTATGAAAGTAAGTTTCAGATTTTGCAGTGTATTTAATGATTTTTCTCGTCTATTTCTTTTAATTACTCAAAACTATGACTGTGAGAGTTTTCTGTTTTTCCCTGTAGCTGTGTCAGGTTTTGCTTTATGTATTTTGCAGCTTGGCTATTTGGTCCGTGTCCATCCGTGAGTGTTACGCTTTCTTCCTGATGAACTAGCCCTTTTAGCGTGGTGACCCATCTCTTTATATCTTTGTCTTCAGTCTTCTTATGCTTACTGTCTGCATGGTGTCTCTTTTCTGTCCTTTATTTTAAATCTATGTGTCTTTGTAGTTCATGTGGATATCTAAAAGATAGCGTAAAGAGTTGGTTCTTGCTTTCTTTTATCCATTCTGGTCTTTTTATTTCATGTGTTTTGTCCATTACCATCTAATGCAGTTATTAATATGCTTAGATTCAGGGGGAAAAAAAATCCTTCCTTTTCGTTTTCTATTCTTTCTGTTTTTTGTTCTTCTGTTCCTCCTTTCCTGCCTTCTTTTTGCCTAAGTGTTTCAAAATTAATTTTAGAATTTCACTTTAATGCACCTATTGGCTTTTTACTAGGGGTGTGTGTGTGTGCACGCTCTAGGGATTACAATACGTTTCCTTAACTTTCCTCACAGTTATTCTTTTGGGTTAATAGCATACATTTCACTTTGATATGTAAGGACCTTGCAAACATTTCCCCCACCTGTTATTATGCCTTAATCATACATATTAATTTGTGTGTGCTTTAAATCCCACAATGAAGTGTTGTAATGTTTACTTTAAACATCATATGTATTTTTAAAATATTAAGAGAAAATGGTGTTTTTGTTTCTGTTGCTCTACATTCCTTTTGGATATTTGACTTTCTGTCTGATATTATTCAGTTAGGAGAACTTTGTTTAGAATGTCTCACAGTGCAGCTGTCTAGGGCCAAAGTTAACAATTTTCTTTTATTTGGAAGTTTATTTTACTTTCATTGTTGATGGTTATATAGATTGGATATAAAATTCTGGGTTGATAATTTTCTCTTCTCAAAAAGTCAGGATTGATTCTTCTCATCATTTCCTTGTATGTAATGTGTCTTTTTTTTTTTTTTTTTCCTGATGTAATTTTTTTTCTTTTATATTTGGTTTTCAGCAGTTTAACTAAGCACTCCTGGGTGTAATTTTCTTTGCTCTTACTCTATTCCAGGTTTCTTTTTTTTTTTTTTTTTTTTGAGCTTCTTCAATCTGCATATCTATGTCTTTCCCTGAAATTGGGAACTTTTCTGTTCTTATTTTTTCCTTCTCTCTCTCTCTTTTGCTTTATCCTCTCTCATCTGGGCCAAAACTCTTAGCTACAGAAATATTTGCTCTTTTGCTAGTGTCCTAGAGGTTCCTGATAGTTTGTTTTTGTTTCTTTCTTGTTCAGATTGGGTTTTCCTTTAATTACTTAGACTTATTCTTGTGCCATCATAGTGGGTAATCCCGAGATGTGCATCGTCTTTCATTTAGGAAAGAGTTTACATTTTATTGTTTGTTCATGCAGTGATTCTGAATTACCTTGGATTCACTTTGTGAATGATGTTCTGCATAGACTGTGTCTTCTGTATGTTCCTCTGAAGAGGATTAATTTTTTCTTTTAATAGGCAGATACTTTGGCTGAACTTAAACGAAATTTTGACTTCTCGGTGGCAGGTGGCGGTTCCACTGATCCTGTAAATAGCTACTCTTGAACATGTGCTCTGTGTCATGCAATAAATAGGTGGCTGTGCTACAAATGTAAATAGAATAGACTCTAACCTCAAGAGACTTGGAATCTAGTTGCTAGCGATAGAAAAGGGAACAAATAAGCATGTTAAATTTTCATATGTCATATATAAGTACAAAGCACCATTGTTTTATTTTTGAGACAACTCAATTCTTCTGAAAACAGGTAGTTTATTTTTTATATATTTACATATATGTACCCATTGCATATATGTACACAGCAGTGATGAGAGACTGGCTGATGAAGAATAACTATTATACTTTCATTTGGAAGAATAGGACATTTTTTCAAAAGTACATCATATTGTGGGGAAGTAATATTAAAAATAACTGTTTAAGTTCTTGAGTGCCAATAGGAGGAATACTTTTTTTGGTAGGAAAAGATGATTTAATGAAATTTGAGCAAGCAAAACAAATGATGATAAATTAGGAGATATTAGACGTTGCTAAAGTAAAAAGACCTCTGTCCTAAAAGAAGTTGGGAGAAAGTCCAAAACGGTTTTAGAAAGACCAGCTTAGACTGCGGATAATTGTATCTTAAAAACTTGTTTCTGTTAGCTATAAAAGGAGTTTTCTTATCCATTACGGATGTTCTGTTTACACTTGTATCTGTATACATGAATGGGTAATTGGAGGTAACCTCTTCTTTTGTAAAAGTACAGCTACCTCAGCAGTAACCTGAACCTTTTTTTTTTGTTCTCTTCTTTTGACAGTGTGTCCTACTCAGTACACGTATCTGAAGATTACCCAGGTATGCTTCTTTTCTTTTTCTTTCAATTCCAAATATTTATGTCATGACTCTTTTGAATATGTTTTTCTTCTGGAGATGTAGCAAGTCTATAAATATATAGTAGAGGTCAGGCAGAGGGAGACAGATAATGCAGAATTCTCTTGATTGCCTGTAAAGTGTGTGTCTTACTCTGAGTCATAGTCCAGAATCAAAATAATTTCCCAATGAAAACTTCTTTACATGAGTCCTGTGACAGCTCTCTCTTATGTTACAATCAAAATAAAGATTCCCTAAACTTGTCTAGTTAGTTATGGAACATCATTTCACCATTCATAATGTAAGAATAATAGAGAATACTTACTAGTTCCCGTCATTTTTCTAAGTATGCATGTGTGCATGTATATTTTTTAGTATTTAAAAAAATATTCAGGCTTGGTGCCCGTAGCACAGTGGTTACAGTGCCAGCCACATACGCTGAGGCAGGAGGGTTTGAACCCCGCTGGGCCTGCTGAGTAACAGTGACAACTACAACAAAAAATAGCTGGGCATTGTAGGGGGCGCCTGTAGTGCCACCTACTTGGGAGGCGGAGGCAAGAGAATTGCTTAAGTCCAAGAGTTTGAGGTTGCTGTGAACTGTGACACAACGGCCCTCTAAGAGAGACTCTGACTCAAAAAAAAAAAAAAAATTAGAATTTCTCATGGAAAACTTTCTTAGCATTTAAGTTATTTTCTGTAGCACTTTGCATTAAGCATTTTATCTTTTTATAAGATTAAATATTACATTTGAAAATCATTTCTTAAATTATAAACTTACTTGTAATTATTTTGCTGTGTTCTCCATGTGTTTTAAGTATAATGTTCGATAAAAAACTATTGTACAATTTTACAGTGGAAGTAATTTATTATTACAGACATGCCTACATTTTATTAGTAACAAAGAGTTCTAGGCAAGTTTTACTAGAAGAACTAAAACAAGAAAAATTTGTGAGGAAAAATTTTTTGTAGATGGTTGTTCTATCAGCCCTCTCTTATGGTGTGGTATGTCTTTGATGCTGAATGTTGGTTAGATATGACAGAAAGAAATAAAAGCTTCACTATTCATTGTAAATTTTACATTACTAAATCTTCTCATCTGAGGCGTGTTGTAGAGATGTCAGCCATGAAAGGAGCAGAATTTTTAAGTCAAGGTGACGGAAATGCAAACTAAAGTCCATCTTGAAAACTCCATGAATTATTCTACAGCCCAGGATAAGTGGTAAAAGAGGCCCTGGGTAAACCACGTTGACCAAATGGTTAGCTCTGTTTGTTTCCCAGAACTATTAATTGGGCTTTTTCTGCCTTCCTAGGAACCCCACTTGGAATTCCAATATGTAAAAATAGAAATTTTAAATCAAAAGCGTTGCAAGCAAAGCATTATTTGTTCTCTCTTTACTGAATTTCCTTCTTGGAGCAACTTTGTAATGAACTTCCAATATAATTTTATGTCCAGAAAGCAAAGCAGTGTAAATAGACGTTACTTGATCTATGTGATCAAAGTAGGTTTATTTATCCTGCAATAAAACACAGGGATGACAGAAGGAGATCAGTGCATTCTGGTATAAATCCTGTGGCAGTGTTTTGAATTGGTTGATGCAGCAAGCACCAAGATGCACTGTATGGTGCATGTTATACCAAGGACTTAACAGATACTTTCAGTTGGTTCTAAATGCCAGCTTGTAGGAAAGCCAGAACAGGGACGATTATGACATTCAGACCAGAGGGAATGTGCTGAGAGACGTTAAATAATATTTCCCCAAATACCTTCCCTTCCCTCCCCTCCCCTCCCCTTCCCCTCCCCTCCCCTCCTCTCCCTTCCCTTCCCTTCCCTTCCCTCCCCTCCCTTCTCTCCCCTCCCTTCCCTCCCCCTTCCCTCCCCTCCCTTCTCGCCCCTTCCCTCCCCTCCCTTCTCTCCCTTCCCTCCCCTTCCCTCCCCTCCCTTCTCTCCCCCTTTTCCCTTTTCCCTTCTCTCTCTCTCTCTTTCTTTCTTTTTTTGACAGTTTAACTTTGTTACCCTGGGTAGAATGCTCTGTCATCATCACTCACAGCAACCTCAAACTCTTGGGCTCCAGTGATTCTTTTGCCTTAGTCTCCCGAGTAGCTGGGACTACAGGTGCTTGCCACAACGCCAGGCTATTTCTTTAGAGATTGGGTCTCTCTCTAGCTCAGGCTGGTCTCCAGCTCCTGAGCTCAGGCAATCCACCAGCCTCAGCCTCCCAGAGTGCTAAGATTACAGGCAGTGAGCCTCTGTGCCCAGCCTATGTCTCATTTTTTAACATATTTTCTTCTTGTAAGTCATTATGCTGGTGAAATGTCCTGACTTGTTAGCCAAAAGTATAGCATTTAGTTTGTACTTGGAAAATTCTTCTGTTTCTCTGTGGCGAGTTCTCCTTTCTGTGTTTGTTGTTTATTTGTTCTGGTCTTTTTCCTCCTATGGCTTGTCATCCAAAAATTTGCCCATTTTTGAAATTCTTTCAAATAGCTCTCTCTAATGTGGTGTTTACTTTCTAAATGAAATAATCTTGATGTCACCTTGAGTAGTTCTTCTGATAATGTTTCTTAGGCTTATTTTTTCTACTTGCCCTAGATTATTTGATTCAATGACTTGTTCATCATCCAAGTTTGAAAATATGAAAATTCTTGCCCAGTGAAAATGTATCAGTATTGTCCTCCACAGTCAGAATTGTGTCACCCTAGCTTATATTCCTAGGAATAGATATGCCATTTTATAATTGTAATCTACTAATAAATGAACTCATGCCACCTACTGAAATTCAGAGTTTCTTTTTGCGAAAATGAAAATCGACAGGGTCCTTATTGAGACAGGCATACATAATGACATGCACATAAATGAAATGCTAAATATTATGTTGGCTGTTCAAAATAAAGCAGCCTCTCAATTTACTTGTTCTTCTTTGTGGATTTTATAGTAAAAACTTTTTTTAAAAATGGTAATGGCTTCTAGAATAGGTGTGCATATTACAAATCACAAATCACCAGGATTCTTTAATGCTTAATCTGTTCCCACCTTTAATTAGGAAGTTTACCTCCTGATGGGAGTGAGTTCTGTCATCCTTCCTACATTCCTCCCTAGAATTTAGAGGAATGCGGAGGCAGTTTCTAGATCCTCTAATACCGAAGAGTCTTGCCTGACATAAGACACTTGAGTGCTGCCTATAACTTGACGAACAGACCTCTCAAATGAGAATTAGAGTCCTATACAGTTTCTCTCAGGTTATGATGTCTAAAATACTATTGTTTTTATACTTACTAAGCATTTATATTTAATAAGATATTGCAAATGTTTAGTGACAATACGTTCCATGTTTTACAATACACGTAATATCTAGTGACTAAGTACTAGATTAAGACAGAATCAGGCTTCACCATTTACGAGCTGTATAATTAATTACTTTTACTTAGTTTCTTTAACCTTCATTTTCTTAATCTTTAAAATAGGGATAATAATTGACTGGTTTAGAGGATGGCATGAAATCATGTAAAAATTGAGGGACAAGCTGGCCACCATAACTCTGGTTAGCACGCCAGCCCCGCCCACCAGGGGTGGCAGGTGCCTGGGCCTGAGAAAACAAAAGGAAACAACAAAAAAATCAGGGACAATACTGAGAATATAACATAAAATCAACATAAGTATTGTTTAGTTATAGTCGTTATTTCTCTTAAGTTATGTAGGAATGAAAAATGAACCTATTTAACTTAAATTAAGCTGCATTTAAAAGAGAATGAAAGCAACAGTTACGACACTGTAGGTCACTTACGTCTGCCAGTTGTCCATGGAGATTGTAGTTATGCGGCCATAATCTGGTACAGAAACGAAGAGAAAATACGTACGTTATGAACTGCTTTAGCAAAGGTCCTCTATATCACACACACATGGAAGGATGTAGCTGTCCACAGGGGGTTTTAAGGAAATAAAAAATAGGCAGCTCTGGAGTTGAGTGGGAGAATTCCCGTGAACAAATTTGAGTTTGAAAACGGTATTCTGCCACTGACTCATTCTTTACCTCAAACACATTCTGTAACCCTTTGTACAGCCTACTCTTTTTTTTTTTAATCTCTAATCAAGAGTGATGTTGTTATTAAAAATGTCAGAACAGTTTAAGGAAGATTTAGAATTATTTAAGCAATAATGAAAAATACATGTAGAATGGGTTCATGTAGCTGGATTGAACGTCAAAGATCTTCATTTTGTGGCTTGAAAGATCATAAAAACCAACAGCAGCTAGTTGGGAGTAGTAGTTTTAAAATTTCTTTAAAAAATATTTAATTATTAATGGTGGCGCCTATAACTCAAGCTAAGACACCAGCTGTATACACCAGAGCTGGCAGGTTCGAATCCAGCCCAGGCCTGACAAACAGTGACAATGACAACCAAAAAGTAGCAGGGTGTTGTGGCAGGTGCCTGTAGTCCCAGCTACTTGGGAGGCTGAGGCAAGAGAATCACTTAAGCCCAGGAGTTTGAGGTTGCTATGAGCCGTGATGCCACAGCACACTATTCAGGGCTATAGCTTGAGGCTCTGTCTCAAAAAAAAAAAAAGATTAATTATTAAATAGAGGTCGAATATATTTGAGGTGTACAACGTGATGATTTCATATGTGAATACATATATGCATTACCACAATCAAATGAATACATTTGTCACCATCCAAGCTGTAGGTTAGAACTCCGGAAGTCCCTCTTACCACTGTCACTAAAAGTTTGTGCCATTTTTTCACATTTTATTTATTTATTTATTGTAACAGCACCTGCAATCCACTCTCCTAGGAAATTGCTACTATTCAGTACAATTAATTAGCATCTTTATATGAAACATTAGATTGTAGGCTTATTCATTCTATATAAGTGCAACTTCGAAGCCCCCTGATTTTAATTTGAGGTTAATGTGAAGGGTACAGTCAGGTCATAATATTTGAGTTAGGTGGTGGCTGTCACACCATGCCTGTTCAGTGAGAGCACCCCCTCCCTCCCCAACTTGAATTAAAACAAGTTTTTCTCCTATATGGGCATGCGTTAGATTCATCAACTGGCTTTGTATTAGTATTGAGTCCAGGTTTGTGCACTTTAAACATCTTTCCATTTCCGCAAACCCCTGGCATCCACCGTTCTTATGCTCTGCTTCTGTTCAACTTACTTAGATCACAAATAAATGTGGAATCATGCGGTGTCTGTCTTTCTGTGTCTGATGTTGAATATAACATAAGACGTCCTCTACATTCTTCCATGTTGTCGCAAATGTCAGGATTTCTCTCTTTAGGACTGAATGAATATTCCATTAGCTGTATGTCCCACAGTTTCTGTATTCAGTCATCTGCTGATGGAGACTGAGGCTAGTTCCCCCCCCCCCCGCCCGCCCCCTTAGCTGTTGTGAGTGATGCCACAGTGAGCGTGGAGGTGCAGATAGCTCTTGAGACAATGATTTCATTTCCTCTGGATATATATTCAGAAGTAGGGTTGCTAGACTGCATCACAGAAGAAATGGATAATTTCCTGGAAATATAACCTACCAAGACTGAATCATGAAGACACAGAAAATCTGAGCAGCTCATTTGTGAAGAAGGAGATCAAATCAATAATCAAAAACTTCCCAGTTAAGAAAAGCCCAGAAGCAGAGGGCTTTGCAAGTGAATTCTTCTAAAATATCGAAGCAGCGACCGGATTTGATGTGACTTCTTTACTCTCCTACACTTCTGATCACCACTTGAGTTTACATTTGTGATCCAGTCTGGCCTTTTATGTGTAATAATAATGGCATTTTAATAAGTAATGTTATGGTACCTGAGACCGTTTTGATTTGGGATAAATTAGGCCAAAACCAGAAACTAAATGTACCCTAATGCCTAAATACTAATCAAAATACCAATTGGCAGAAAAATCTCCTAGAAAATTGTATGTTTGAAGGCGTAATCCTCTCCTCCACCAGATCAACATGTATTCACCCAATTATATTCTCTTGAATCTAAGCTTCCTGCCTTCCAGGGTCATTCATTCTGAGAGAGAATCCTTTCCATTTGGTTATTCACTTTCCCGCTTTCTTAAACATAATGTCTTAATTTATTCACCTCTGCTTTAGTAAACTCTCCCTCATTCCACGGATTTTTGTGGGTGTTCCCTTCTAGTTGGTGGTCGGTTTTCACTTCTGTTGCTCTCATGCTCTCTCTAAATACTCTTTCTGTCCTTAACCTTAGTTCAGAGGAATCCATTTTTGCACCGAGAAAACAGATAGCTAGCTTGATGATGTAGCAAATAACTTCTAATCAGTAAGACTCTGAGTGAGGGCTTGAGAAATTAAAAAAAAAAAGTCTAGAAGGGGTTTTGGTATTTAACGCTAATCTAAGAAATGAGACAAACTCTTTGCTTCACATCTAATCCATACCCGCCCCTTCTTAATTCTCTGGATCATTACCGAATCTTATGTCTATTGAGAGTCTTTTGCAGCTAAACTGTATATATAAATCACTATCTTATGCTCATTTCTCAAGGTCTAAAAATATTACAGATGTTTCTTTGGAAATAAAGCAACGCTTTAGCGATCAATCAGTTAAAAATCATGTTCTCACTATACTGACACAATATTATGAAAACATAGCTCAAAAAGTTCTTTTACAGCATATTCAGTCAGCCATCTGAGCAATAATTTCCCTTGATGGGAATTGATCCACGCCTTTGTTATTCATTGTTGATATTTTATACTACTTAATAGGTCACTGATGGGTGCATTTATAGGACTGTTATCAATGGATTGGTGAAATGCTGGTCAAATAGCTGTCTCACAGATTGCCCTGCAGTCATCAATGCACAAAAGAAAAAACACTGAGGTCTGGTATTACCATGGACTTGGAGATCCATGTTTATCAGGAAGAATACCAAGCTTATAAAAAATATTATATTTTTCCCCAGAGGAAGAAAATTGTGAATAAGAAGTTGAAGGACTCAGTGGAATAATTTAATGTCTATATACTCAGTTTGGTATAGTGCATGCAGTTAAATTAATTCATGAAAGAATGATAATTGTAAACTTTATATCAACTGCATATATATATATATAAGCAATGTATATTTAAGCAATACAGAGAGTACAATTCACAGCAAAATCCTTAGCTCCAGTTTTTGAATAGCTTGTATTTAATCCTTTTATTGTGGAGATTATTTTCTTCAGTTTCCTCCCTCTACTCTCTACCCCTGCTCCTGGTAGGAGAGAGTGATTTGGAGAAGGACCCTGTTCAGTGAGTGGAGGTGACCAGTTACATCTAGATGACTCATCGCCACATGGGGTATTAAAGCCGTGTTCAGAATCTAGTTCTCTAGGGGATGAGGCATCTTTAGGCCCTTTACAATTACTCATACCTCACACATAAATCTGCAGTTCGTTCTGTCCTTTTTTCCCCTGAGTTTAATGAGAATAGTGTGCTTTATGAGAGTTGGCACTAAAGTGATGTGATGTAAATTTAACTGCGATTTTTATCAAGGATGTGTTTTTTCAAGTTGTCGTGCCTTTAATTATCCATATTTCTTTGCAGATAATACATATGTGTCAAGTTCAGAAAATGACGAAGATGTACTAGTTACTACAGAGCCAATTCCCGTAATTTTTCATAAAATAGCAACAGGTAATAGTAATATATCTCTCATTCTAGGTTAATTTTTCTTAATTGCATATGAATTTTTTTTTTAACCAATATAACAGATACTTACCTTCAGCGTCTATTAAACCCAGTTTTCCATACAAATATTCACCTAACGTACATTAGCTTGTTTTTTGACAGTTTTTAAATGCACAGGTTTACAGTACCTAAAAAGAAAATCCTGTTTAAATGTATTATGTTGATATTGTAAAAATATTTTTTCGGCATTATGATAAACCGAATATTTGAAACCTATAATTTTGGCAGTGAAGTTACTGTAAAGTATAGGGTGAATAGAAAGTTTGTGTGCGATTTACTATTTTAATCTGTAATAAGAGCTGAAGGAATCTGTGTAATGTATTTAGTTTGATCACATTTTTCTGCACAGTGAAAAATCAGAAAACTTGCAGACTGTGTAATTTCAGAATATCCCAGAATTCTTTTGCAAAGGGAGGGAATCACTTCAGGGACAGTTTTATGCTGATATTCAGGAACGCTTGGTAAATAGCATACTGAAAACTAAAATAATTTTTAAATTACAACTTTCTTTCAGAGTTAAGAAAAACAAATGACATTAACTGTTGCTTATCCATAAAATCCAAATTACAAAAGGAAAATGGCGAGGTATGTGAGTTACTTTTTTTATTTTTTTCAAAATAGTATAGATATACTTTAAATGACCTGTGTCTTTGTACTGAATATCTTCCAGGTAGTTCAAAATCACATACAGTGAATGAATGTTCAAAATATTTTATATGGTAAAGACAGTGGCTTAAAATGAACTCTGAGAAATAAGTTTTCTGCAAAATAATAGAAAAGTGGCCAAGTGCGGTGGCACGTGCCACCTACTTGTACATTAGGACCACCCTCAGCAACATAACACGACACAGTCTCTAAAGAAAGTAAAGTAATAAACAAGAGGGTCTGACTTAAATCTAAACACAATGTGTATGTTAAAACCACTGACTGTGTATCTTTTCACATAATCGACTGAGGAGCCCTTATGTAATTTACTATAACTCTACATGATTATACGTAATTTTGAGGGTTTATGTAGTCTTATTATTGTTCGGTATTTTTTAAAAAACTCATCGTTTCTCTCTGCTCTAAATTTTTATATTTCAGTCTATTAATAAATAACAGGATGTTGTTAAGTAAAATGTGTGCCGTGGGCCCAGAAATTTTTTTGTTTTCAAAACTAGAGTTGGATATAATCTTCCCTTGCCGTTAGTCTTGTACCATTGGCGCTTCCCTTGTTGATCCCTGTCCAGAAGTACCGGTTAAATAAAATCGCCGTTAGACCTCTATCAAAGCCAAATTCCCTTTTCAAGATATTTTGCTTTCCCTGAGAACTGGAAATTCAGTCTAAAAATTTAGAGATGATTATGAAATATTGCATAACTGGATTCCTGTGTCCAAAAGAAACGACTTTTCTTCTGGCTGTGTTAATAAGGCCAGTTATGGAAACACTGGCGTGGATTTTCATTGTTTGTACTTCAGGCGCATAAAGGATATGGCTCAGTTAATTAGAAACTCAAATTTCACATTAAAGCATACTAAATTAAATACTCTTTGGAAATCTGAATTGTAAAGCAAATAATTTCTGTATACACAAAGTTCTCTTCATAATGGGATTCATATTTATTTTTATAATTCGATTTTTATATTATTGCATTCAGAGTTTCTTTTCTTTTGTGCCATTGTTTAGAGTTGGCAGTGGAAGTGAGAATAGCCTGGGATAAATAATGCTGAGGAAATTTTTACTAAAAATTGAATCGGTACGGGCTTGCCAAATGTTTTATCAGAGCAGAACTGAAGGTTTTATTATACATATTTTTAATAGACATCAATATTAAATTGCACAACTCACTTAAGATCAGTGAAAGAGGATTTCTTTAAAAAGATGTTCTTTAAAAGAGCTGAGTGCACCCACAGAAATGTTTGCCTTTTACTATCTTTTGTTTAGGGATTATACTGTAGAGAGAATGGTTTATATATAAAATCCACATAATATGCACCACCCTGGCCTATGGTAACAACTTGCTACTTTATTTTAGAAAAGAGGCAAACTAGCTTGATCATTAAAATTGCCTTTCTTTTATTATTCTAAGGAGTCAAGACAGAATAGTACGGTGGAAGAAGATTCTGAAGGCGATAATGATTCTGAAGAATTTTATTATGGAGGACAGGTTGGTAAACACAGTCTTCCAAATATCCAATCCCACATTTGTAATAGCTATATCATTCTCGTGGAAAGCTGTGCTTGAGAGTTACGAGACCTATGTGTCATGCAGAGTTCTGTAACTCACTAGAAAATCTGTATAATTTATCTGTTTCACACTTTCTACTTAGATAATTTCAGGAATTAAGTTTACCTTTGCAATAATTTTCACTGTAATCATCCATTTACATTAAAGTTGTCTTAATTCATTACAGAGATTGTGCAGATAGCATTTTATTGTTTTTAACTTCCACGTTTTTGTTGTTAAGACAGAGTCTTACTCTGTTACCCTGGGTAGAGTGCTGGGGAGTCATCATAGCTCAGAGCAAACTCCTGGGTTCAACCAATCCTCCTGCAGCCTCCTAAGTAGTTGGGATGACCGGCACCCTTTATGAGGTCTGGATAGTTTTTCTATTATACTAGAGACGGGTCTAGCTCTTGCTCAGGCTGATTTCAAACTCTTGAGCTCAAGCAGACTACTTGCCTTGTCTTCCCAGAGTACTAGTATTATAGGCGTGAGCCACTGAGCCCGGCCAACTTTCACACTTCTTAATCGTAATTTTCGGTCAGTTCAATGTTTTGAAATAATGATACTTCTAATAAGAGTATACATTGTTAATTTTAAATAGGAGATGGTTTATAAAAATTTGATGGGCTCTAAGTATTGAATATCTTCATTATTTAATTATTTGAATCCATTGTGTTGAAAAATTGTTATGAAGAAATACTATAACTTAAACACATGAAAATAGCCTAGTCACATATTGAAAAGGCTCCTCAGATGTTTCCAGGATAATGTTAAAATTTAAAACTGAGCAATTAATTTTAGGATGTAGCTACACAATATGTTATTCTGTTCCTATAAACTACTTGGTCAAATGTGCTTTATAATTGGATTATATTGGTTAATATAATGGGAGGGTAATATGTTAAAGAAGGGCATTAAAGCCACACTTCTTATATAAAAGAATGCAAGTATATTTATTTATTCAGAATAGAAGATCAGTAGTTTGTTCAATCAAACATAAGCAAAGCAGTAGACAGATGAACATGATAAAACTAGCTTTCTGCTTCTTCTCTCCAGGAATAACTCTCTAGCGATGCGCTAGTTTTCTGAATAAAATGATTCTTTAACAAATATCATGTTTTAACATTATGGACATCATTCTTCCAATTTGAGTTTTGTTTATACAACTAATTCTCGCAGAAAGGAAGTAAACGCTTTCCTTCAGTCTTGATGTTCAGTGTAGACTTTTTCAGATTATTTGCCCTTTTCCTCCTTTTGAATACTTGCTTTTTCTTTGTATTAAAATAGGCTGATTCTCCTTGGCGCCTGTGGCTCAAGTTGGCTAAGGAGCCAGCCACATAAACCTAAGGTGGCGGGTTCAAATCCAGCCTGGGCCCGCCAAACAACAATAATGTCTACAACCCCCCAAAATAGCCAGGCTTTGTGGCGGGCACCTGTGGCCCCAGCTACTTGGGAGGCTTAGGCAGGAGACTCGCTTGAGCCCAGGAGTTGGAGGTTACTGTGAGCTGTGGTGCCACGGCACTCTACCCAGGACAATAGCTTGAGGTTCTATCTCCCCTCCCCCTCCCCCCAAAAGGCTGATTTTAACATTTAAACATAATAATTTATTCTGGCATGTGTGAACCTGAGATACTTAGTCTCAGTATGCGACTTAATTGCCTGTATTTTTAAATGAAGCTAACAATGTTCATGGCAGAATGTTCAGGCTGACGCATCCAAGGTTATGGCTTATGGTACTTCTTTTTCTTTTTTTCTTTTATTAGATCATAATTGTGTACATTAATTCTATCATAGGATACAGTGTGTTGCTTCCATATGCAGTTTGGAAAACTATCATCCAACTGGCTAACATAGCCATCATGTCTTTCTCATAATTGTTGTATTAAGACATTTATATTCAACCTTTAGACAAATTCACATGTACCCTAATAGGATAAAT
>CAUYQV010182513.1:0-19303 GCA_963574575.1 Galagoides demidoff
TCATACAAAGATGTGGAAACTGAATAACCTTATGCTGAACGATATCTGGGTCATAGATGAGATTAAGAAAGAAATTACCACATTTTTGGAACAAAACGACCATGAAGACACAAATTAACAGAACCTGTGGGATACTTCAAAGGCAGTCCTAAGAGGGAAATGTATAGCATTGCAAGCCTTTCTCAAGAGAACAGAAAACAATGAAGTCCACAACTTAATAGGCAATCTTAAGCAACTGGAAAAGAAAGAACATTCCAACCCCAAACACAGCAGAAAAAAAGAAATAACTAAAATTAGAGCAGAATTAAATGAAATTGAAAACAAAAGAATCATTCAAAAGATCAATGAATAAAAAAGTTGGTTTTTGCAAAGACTGACAAAATTGATAAACCTTTAGCTAACCTAAACAGAAATAGAAAAGTAAAATCCCTAATATCTTCAGTCAGAAATGATAAAGGTGAAATAACAATAGACACCTCAGAAATTCAAAAAATCCTAGATGAATACTATAAAAAACTCTATTCTCAGAAATATGAAAACCTAGAAGAAATAGACCAATACCTGGAAACACACTAGCTTCCTAGACTCAGTCAGAAAGAACTGGAAATGTTGAATAGACCTGTAGCAACTACTGAAATAGCATCAACTGTACAATGTCTTCCAAAAAAGCAAAGTCTAAGACCAGATGGCTTCACATCAGAATTCTACCAAATCTTTAAAGAGGAACTAGTACCTATATTACATAACCTTTTCCAAAACATAGAAAAAGAAGGAATATTCCTCAACACATTCTAAGAAGCAAATATCACCCTGATTCCCAAACTAGACAAAGACCCAACAAGGAAAGAAAATTATAGACCAATATCTTTAATGAATATAGATGCAAAATTATTCAATAAGATCCTAGCAAACAAAATTCAGCAACACAAACAAATTATACACCATGACCAAATGGGTCTCAAGGGTCTCAAGGTTGGTTCAATATACTTAAATCTATAAGTATAATACATCACATAAACAAAACAAAAAACAAAGAGCATATTATTCTCTCAATTGATGAATAAAAAGCTTTTGATACAGCATCTTTTCATGATCAGAACACTTAAGAAAATAGATATAGAAGGGACATTTCTTAAACTGATAGAGGCCATCTACAGTCCCCCTATAGCCAATATCATATTGAATGGGGTAAAATTGAAAATATTTCCATTTTGATCATATATTTTAAAGAAATAGATTGCTGATGCTTAGCCTAAGAAAAAATATCTTCCTAGGATGCTCTTCAGTATGTAAAAAGATTACTATATTACAAAATGAAAATCATGATAAATACTCAATTTCATGATAAATAAAGGATATTTTATTGGAACACATGAAATTTAGTATTCTCATCCTTATAAGATTTGGACCAGATAAACAAAACCTTACTCAGGTATAATTCAAACCTTACTCTGGTTTCCATTTTAGATTATATCTAGATGCATGAATGGAAAGGCAGCACATCTTTCTGGAAATTTTCCATATACAGTAGAACCTCTATAGTTGATCACCTTCCTATATTGACTACCTCAAGTTGACCTAATGTTCATAGACCAGATATACACCACATGTATGTACATGGTCCCTATGAAAGTTTTAAGACAGACTGTGTTATGGTTCTTTATTTTACTTCCAAGAAATAGTCAACAGCATCCTTTCTCATTCACACATGGAAGTTTCAACTTGCTTGGCTGATCTGTGTTGTTGGGAGGGCTTTACTTGTTTCCATCAATGCAGATGTTATGTTTCTTGATGTTTGCACATCTCAAAACATTCATAATGTACCCTACCAGTACAGTAGGCCTAGTTCCTTTTGTTGACTACCTCCAGTGTCCAGTTTGTTATAGTCCCTTGAGTGGTCAACTTATAGAGTTTAAACTGTACATTGTTTCTCTAAATGATGCCTTTTATTGTAGTTGGATGACAATTAATTTTAGATTCTTTTACTGGGAAATGCTTGGAATACAGCTATTTTTTGTTAATAACAGAGGTAGTAATCATATTGGGATAGAGTTGAAATCTTCTTATAGAAATTCTGAAACCTAACAAAAACAATTACTTAGGAGATAATCTGGAGAAATAACATTCCATTAAACCAAAAATCTCTTTATCTATTATGAATCAACTCTAGTTTAAAGACAAATGGGAAATGGAAGCTCAAAATTTCTTCTTCTTCATTGCCTTAATGTTGCCTAATTGATAACCTCATACTATAAAGTGATGAAGTTTCATTCCGTTATTAGACTTAGCAGTGTCTTAAGAAATATATATGAAGTTTCAGAGTTTTGTTTTATGAATTAGATTGTCTTCCAAATAGAAACAGTAATTTTTATTATTTTTATTTATTTGTTTATTTATTTTTGAGATGGTAGAGTGTCACTGTGTCACAGCTCATAGCAACCTAAAACTCTTGGGCTCAAGTGATTCTCTTGCCTCAGCCTCCCAAGTAGCTGGGACTACAGGTGCCTGCCACAATACCAGGCTTTTGTTGTTGTTGTTGTTGCAATTGTCATTGTTTTAGCTGGCCCAGACTGGCTTGAAACCCACCACCCTTGGTGTATGTAGCTAGCACTGAGCTATGGGCACTTCCCAGAAACAGTAATTTTTATAAGTTGCAAGTTCCTAGGTTGAAGGTGAGTTTTTAGGATGTGAAATTTGGTGAATACTTTGACTTCTGCAACAATGTAACTGTGAAGTACTAATATTGATACAAAAATATTATTAAGATATTCATAATTAATGTTTTATACATTGTGCATTTCTATTGTATAAAGTTTCCTGATTTTCCCCATTTTAATAGTTCCTTTAAGAAAAATAAAAGTTTTGAGAATTCCTAGATGCAAATACTACAAGTTTATCTCTTTTTATGTGATAGCAGTGATTTTTGTAAATCTATTCATAATTTAAATGTTCTTGGGAATTTATTGTGAATATTCAGATAAAGGAAAAATTATTTTTACAATGAATACTATTGCTTATTTTTATATGGGAACTTGCTCATGTACAAGAATTACTGAAGCTCCCAGTAGAGCTTCTCCCATTCTCATGTTCCTGAGAAGTATACCCTGGGTGGGCACAGGGAGCTGTGAGAATGTAAGATGGTAAATACTAACCTAATACAAGTAAATATATGGGCCTATTTAGAGAGACCTCTGAGGAATTATTCCACATATTAAGTTTAGGTGATATGTTGTTTATAATTCCTTGGAATAGGTTTATTCCAGCTAAATCTAGCTTCTGATTTCTTAGCAAGTCATTCTTTATGAATGTAAAAAAGCAGTTGAGGATTTCCCATACAATGTAGCTATGACAGAAACTTTCATTCAGTGGCATTTGGACTCCATTGCCCACCTCTTGCACACCTGCAGCTAGTCCCCTGATTCCTGCATTACAAAGAACAGAATTAGGCAATGATCATTGGATGAAGAAATGCTATAAGATGTTTATGCTCACTATTGAGGAGGAGATCTTAAGTTATATCGCCTAAACAGGATGCTTTTTGGAAGTGAAAAGGGCCACTTAAAAATTACAATAGAACAAATAACATAATTGGGAGCCCATGATATTTTAGCCAGAGCAGTTCTCACTCCTATCCTCTCCAGGACTCCACTGCCATAATAGTTTCACCAGGGCAGGGCACATTATGAAAAACCATAATTTCACTGATTTGATGGGAGTAAAACTAGAAGAACCCTTAGGTATTGTCAAAATATAGCTATTTCAATGGCAAACAGGGAGGACAAACATCGTATCTAGCCTGAAGTTATAATTCACTGTGGAGCAGGACTGGCACTTTGGCCAGAAATTTTGCAGGGAGAATTGGAAAAGGAGACTGCCATAGTGAGGCTTGATAAACTTAGTTGTCTGGAAGGCTACACATATGTTCTAGGTAAGACCAGAGAGGGTCCAAGAGATCTAGTTACCTTTGGTTAATGTAAAGCCTTGGGCATACAAAGAGAAGATAAGAGTGCACCAATGGAAAGTTAAAATCAAAAGAGAATTATAAATTTCCTAAACTTTGAATGCACGCTCCAACCTACACACGTATTTAGGATGTATATTAGGGATGGCCTAAACAAGTAAATAAAGAGGAATAACAGCAATAATTCCCAGGAGAAAAATCAGAAGCCAGAGTTGCTATGTTATACAAAATGTCAATTTTCAAGAAAAATTATAAGACATGTAAAGAAACAGTAATGTGACCCAGGCATAGTTATTAAAAAAAAAAGAAGTTAACAGAGACTGTCTCTGGGTTAAAGAAAGGAGGGAAAATGTTGAGTTCACCAAACAAAGAGTTGGAATTAGCTATTATAAATATTTTCAAATAATTAAGAAAATCATGTTAAACAATTAAATATAACACTCTATTACCCTTTTAATAGAGAAAATTGACATAGATAAAAGTTACTTAAAAAAAAACAAAAATTCTAGAGTTGAAAATTTAATAACTAATTGGAAAAAATTACTAGAGGGGCTCAATATCAGATCTGAGATTGTAGAATAAAGAAACAGAGAACTTGAGGATAAATCAATAGAAATTATCTAATTTGAAGAGGAGAAAGAAAATGAAAAATGATGAGCAGAGCTTTAGGGACCTACGAAGCATACTAAGCCAAGGGTAATAATAGCAGAGTCACAAGAATGTTTGAAGTCATGATTGCCAACCCCCCCCCAATATGGTGAATATCATGAATCCCCACATTCCAGAATCTCAAAAAACCCAAGTATAAAATAACAGGATAAACACAGAAAGTATCTGTACATAGACTCATTGTAGTCAAACTTTTGAAAGTCAAAGAAAAAATTATCTTGACAAAAGAAAATGAAAAAAGACTATCAGATGCAGACAAAAGGTAGAGGGATAATATATTCAAAGTGCTGATAGGAAAAAAATAAAAAATATATATCAATTAAGAAACACTGAGGAAAGAAATTACAGAGGATATAAATAGATGGAAAACTATACCATGCTCATGAATAAACAGAATCAACATTGTTAAAATGGCTATACTACCTAAAGTGATTTACAGATTCAGTATAATTCTCATTAAAATACCAATATCATTTTTTGCAGATCTAGAAAAAAATAGTTATATACTTTCAGTGGAACCAGAAATGTCCCCTAATATCCAAGGCAACTTTATGTAATAAAAACAAAGCAGGAGGCATCAGTTTACCAGACTTCAAGCTATACTACAGGTGGTAGTAACCAAGGCAGCATAGTACTAAGACATAAACCTATGGTTCAGAACAGAAAACCCAGAGATAAAATCATTTTCAGATTCCCATCTGATTTTTGACAAAACAGATAAAAACATACCCTGGGAGGGAAGAATACCTTTTCAATAAATGGTGCTGGGAAAACCAGATAGCCACATGTATAAGATTGAAAGAAGATCTATACCTCTCATTAAAACTAACTCACAATGGATAAAAAACTTAAACCTAAGGCAGAAAACTATTAGAATCATAGAAGCCAATTGTTGAAAAAACTCTTGCAGATATTGGGCTAGGCAAAGAATTCATAATGAAGACCCTAAAAGCAATCTCAGCAACAACAAAAATAAAAAAATGGGACCTGGTCAAATTAAAAAGCTTCTGCACAATCAAAAAAGCAAATAGACAACCCATGAAATGGGAGAAAATATTTGCAGGCTGTACATAGATAAAGGACTGATAACCAAAATCTATAAGAACTCAAGCAAAACAGCCAGAAACAGACCTATTAAAAAGACATAAAAACTTTTCAAATGAAAATATACTAATGGCCAAAAAACTCATGAGAAATTGCTCTACATCTCTAATCATTAGGTAAATACATATCAAAACCACAATAAGATGTTACCTAACTCCAATGAGAATGGCTCATATTAAAAAATCCCAAACAATAGATCCCAGTGGGGATGTAGAGAGAAAGGGACTATATACACTGTTGGTAGGATTGCAAACTAGGTTCAACCTCTATGGAAAATTATATGGGAATACCACAAAGAACATAAAGTAGACCTACCATTTGATCTAACAATCCTACTTCTGGGTATATATCCAAAGGAAAATGGTCATTTTATAAAAAGGACACCTACACTTGAGTGTCTATGGCAGCACAAGACACAGTCACAAAGATATAGAAACAACCCAGGTGCCCATCAATACATGAATGGATTAACAAAATGTGAAATATGTATACTATAGAGTACTAGTCAGCCATTAAAAAAAAAAAAAAAAGGTGATCTAGTGTCTTTTTGGACAACCTGGAGGGAACTGAAAATGATTCTTCTATGTGAAACATCACAAGAATGGAGAAGCAAACACATGTACTCAATAACAAACCGGAACTAGTTTATCAACACTTAGTACACATATGGAAGTTAATTTCAATGAAAATCAAGCTAGAGGGAGAAGAGAGAGGCAAAGGGTTAAATTCACACCTGTTGGGTGCAGTACACACTATTTAGGTTGAAGGGCACAGTTACATGCATAACTCTGACTTAATCCATACAAAAACAAAGTATGTGAACAAAACATCTCTACCCCCTAAGATTCTGAAATTTCAAAAAAGAATCTTATATCTAGCAAAAGTGTTCTTCATATATGAAGATATTAATAATGTGTAATAAAATAAAGATAGGAAATAAGAATATCCCAGATAAACAAAGACTGAGACAATTCATTGCTAGTAGACCTGACATACAAGAAATACTGAGGGATAGCATTTAAATAGAAAGTAATGACAGCAAATGGTACCTAAATCTACCTAAAGAAATAAAGTGATCTGGTAATGTAATTATGAGGTAAACATAGGCACAATTTAAATATATAATTAAACTCAATTCAAATAGAATGAAGAAAATTTTTTAAAAAAGATGAGAATAGAAATCAATGAGATAGAAAACAAGAAAATAGTAGAGAAAAACCAACAGATTTTTTGCTAGACTAACCAAGGAAAAAGGAGAGAAGATAACAGATTACCAAAATCAGAAATGAAAAAGAGGACATCACTACCAACCCCAGAGAAATTAAAAGGATTTTGAAGTAATACTATGAACAAATACACCCCAATCTATATAACTTAGATTAATTGAACAATACTAAAAATTCATGAATAACCAAAACTGACTTTAAAAATAGAAAATCTGAATAAGCCCATAGCAGTAAACAGATGAAATTTATAGTAAAAAAAAAATTCTAGATACAGATGACTTCGCTGATGAATCTATCCAATAATTAAATAAATAATATCAGTCTTTCACTAACTTTTCCAGATAATAGAGGGAATTTTTCAATTCATTCTATGAAGACGTTATTATCCTGAGACCAAAGCCTAACAAAGACATAATGATAAAAGAAAACTTCACACCATTATTCCTCATGAATTATAGACACCAAAACCCTCAATAAAATATTCACAGTATTATACATCCTGACCAGGTAGGATTTATCCCAGGTGTGCAAGGTTGACTTAATATCCACTAATCAATTAATGTGATGCACCATATTAATAGAAGAAAGACAAAAAACACAACCATCTCAAAGATGCACAGAAAACTTGTGAGAAAATCTAATATCTTTGTGATAGAAACTTTTAACAATCTAGGGATTAAAGGGAACATCTGTATCCTAATAAAGAACATTTGTGAAAACCTGTAACATCATACTTAATGAAGAAAGACTAACTGATGTACTGCCATGATTATAAAAGCAGCAAGATTGAGAGATCTTACCTCTTCTATATCCTTATTGAAGAGATTCAACTCAGAATGATGAAAGTAAGAGAGGAAAGGAGGAAAAAAAGGAAGAGAAGGAAAGGAAAGACAGAACAGAAAGAAATCAATGGCATGAAGAGTGGAAAGTAAGAAGTAAAATTCTTTATTTGCAGACATTATAATTCTGTATGAAGAAAATCTTACGTAATGTACATGCATGTAAACAAAAGCTAGTAATTTAACAAGTTAATTGGAAACAGCAGCATTGTATAGAATTCAATTATATTTCTAGATACTAGAAACAAACAATAAAATTAAGAAAACAATTCCTTTCACAGTAACAAAAAGGCATTTTTGAAGAAATTCACAAAATAACCCTAAAATTTACCTGAAAATGCAAAAGATCCTCAATAATAAAAACAATTTTGAAAAAGGAGGAGAAAATTGATAATGTATTCTTTCTGGTTTTAAAAGCTTAAAAACAATAAGAAAGAGAGTGTAGTTCTGGAATACAGGTCAGTGGAATGGAATTGGGAGTTTAAAAAATTAACCTTTTTGGTTTTGGTTAGTTGATGTCCAGAAAGGTAACAAGAGATTTAACAGAGGAGGGAATAGTCTTTTCAATAAATGGTGCTAATTAATTGGCACTAGGATTATATGATATACTAATGAACATCCTCTATACAAAGACCATATGAAAAAAATACCTCATGTCACATATAAATATTGACTCAAAAGGATTCATGGACCTAACTGTAAGAGCTAAAATTATAAAACTTCTAGAAGAAAACAGGATAATATCTTCATAACATCTGGGTAGACAGGGTTCTTAGACATGACACAAAAAGCTTAATTAAAAAAACCCTTCATAATTTGGATTTCAACGAAAATTAAAATGTTTTCATTATACTTCAAGAGATACCATTAAAGAAATAAAATGACGAGCTTCAGACTAGAGAAAATATCTGAAAGGTTGTGATCTTTTTAGTATGATATAGAATTTCTATTTATAATATATAAAGAACTCTTCAATCATAAAAAGAGAAACAAACCAATTAAAAATTGGGCAAAATGTTTGTTCACCAAAGTGATTTGCCAGAAAAGATATAAGCATGGCTGATGAGCACATGAAAAGATGTTCATTATTAATTCTAGAGAAAAATAATTTAAAACCACAAGATATTTTATAACCACGAGAGTGGCCATAACATCATAAAAAAGGCAGACAATAATAACTATTGGTGAAGATATGGAGAATTTGGAACCCTCTTACATTGCTGGTGGAGATATAAATAGTACAGCTGTTGTGGAAACTCTTTTGGAATTTTTTTTTAAGTTAAAATAATTCTTATGACCCAGCAATTCTACTTCTAGGTATCTTCCTAAGAGAAATGAAAACATATGTCCTCATTGTATATGAGTACATGTATATATGAATGGCAGCATTATTTATAGTATAATAGTCAAAAATTGGAAACAATCCAAATGTCTATTAATTGATGAATGGATAAACAAAATGTGGTAGTGTCCATACAATGAGGCACTGTTCAGCAGTAAAAGGGATATACTGCTTAAGACCACAAAATGTAGATGAATCTCCAAAAATGAACTATAGTAAGTGAAAAAAGCCACATCAAAGAGACACACACTGTGTGATTACATTTATAAGAAATGTCCAGAAAAGGCAAATTTTTGGAGAAAGAAAACATATTAGTTATTATCTGGGCTATGGTTAAAAATGGGGATTGACTGCCTCAGGGCATAAAAGATTCTTTGGGAATGATGAAATTGTTCCAAAAATGGATAGTGGTAAGGTTTATACAACTCTAAATTTCCTGAAAGCAATATGTTGTACATTTAATAAGGGTGAATTGTTTGTTATGTAAATTATACCTCAATAAGCTATTAAAAATGAAATTATGCTTAAAACTAAGAGAAGTATGGAGATACCTGGTAGACTTCGCCTTAATCAAGTGACCGCAGTTATAGTGTGTTGATATCATGTATTCTCTGATATTATGTTAGAGGAAAGGCACTTCAGCTCTTTTGTATTATTCTCTGAAACTCAGAATTCCAGTCTAATTATGAGAAAACATCAGACAAATCCAAATTGTGAACTATTCCACAAAATATCTGACCGCTACTATTTAAAATTATCAAGGTCGTGAGAAACAAAGACTGAGAAACTGTCACAGATCAGATATGAGACAAAGACCACATGGCAAACTTAATGTAGTATGGTATCCTGGACTGGATTGTTGGAGCAGAAAAAAAGATATTAAAGGAAAAGCTGGAGAAATCTGAATAAAGTCTGCAGTTCAGTTAATAGTATTGTATCAATGTTAATTTCTTAGTTTTGACAAATTTACCATGGTTATGTAAGATGTTAATATTAGGAGAAGCTAGAGAAGGAAGTATGAGAACTCTCTGTACTATCTTTGCAACTGTTCCAAAAATTTAAAATTGTTCTAAAATGAAAAGTTAAAATTTTTTAAAAATGGAGAATTTATAGATTAAAATGTAATGTTTAGAGTTTGTTTGGATCCTAATTCAAACAAACCAGCTGTAAAAAAAGAAAACAAACATATTCAAAACCTAGTAAACACATATATATATAAAATTAAAAAAATTTTAAAAACACATTTAAAAGTCAGTCATTTGACATAGGTAGGATATTAAATAACATTAAAGAATTACTGTTATTTTTATGTGAGATGATATTATGCTTGTTGTTATCTTTTATCAATACATACTAAAGTATTCATAGATGAAATAATTTATCTGAGATTTTTTTGGAAAATTTCTGGTGGAAGAAAAAGTGGTTGAAAAAAAAAAAACTAAAAGAAAATATAAAGGATTATAATTACCCTTCTATGCTGACCACATGCGGGCCTGTCTCTTTTGAAAGTCAAATCTGAACAGTATTTGAATGAATAAATCATAGAGAGATGAGTGAACTCTCAAAACATGATCTGTGCAAGATACAATGGCGCTGAGTAGTTGGGAGAGAGCCGTAAGAGACGCGCTTGAACTAACATAGACCTCCCAAACTAGAGCACTTTATGGTTCTTTCCTTGAAGTTCTGTGACCTGTGATACCTAAAACTCCTTCCCTGTGAAGGATTTTAAAAAGTATAGTGTGGTCAGAAGCAGCCCTTTATTCTTAGTCAACGTTAAGATTCCTAGTTCCTCACCCCCCTTCGTTTTTATTTCTTGGCTGGGTGCTTTGTTTGTGGACTTCTGACTCCCAGGATAGGTTACTGTAATATAATGCACTTGCTCCTTCTCTGGCAAGCCATTCTGAATCTTTAGCACAGACTGTACAACTCTCTTGCTAAGTAGTCTCTCCTGAGAGAAGTGGTCTTCTGGTCTTTGAAATTTACATTGATTACTGAGCTGTTTTTCAGTGAATCATTGGATATTGATTGTACTCTATAAA
Source organism: Galagoides demidoff (assembly GCA_963574575.1). Taxonomy (NCBI): domain Eukaryota; kingdom Metazoa; phylum Chordata; class Mammalia; order Primates; family Galagidae; genus Galagoides; species Galagoides demidoff. Next base: position 11,181 of record CAUYQV010182513.1, read on the forward strand.
GTCTTACGTAGTTTTGTTTTGATTAAAGAAATCTGACACAGGTTGTCAATTTTAATAATGATTGAGGTTGATCTGTGTGTCTTAAAAAATTATAGCAGAACCTCAAATGTCCTGGGCAAGTTGTTCTTATGGATGACATATACTCTGTAAATCTACTGTTCCAAAGTTGAGTTCAGTGTGCAGTAGTGAACTTGGAAAAAAAAACAAAAAAACAAGAAGTTGAAAAGTAGACAGTAGTGTCCCAAATAAGGCCCTGGTCCTAACTTCCTGCTCCGTTATCCCACCTGACATTCCCTTAGAATATTTCACTTCCTCGATGACCAATATTGTGAGCAATTCCTACCCAATGTTTAATCCCACTTGATAGTGACAGAGTGAATGATTTGTTCGTGAGGCAGATACGAAGAGGAACAGTATTCATATCAGAGACAACTGGTCCCATTTCCAGGTCCATCTTTGGGCCAAGATACGTAGTCGCCAACAGTGAGTTGGCGACTGTATTTTTTGAGTCCTGGCTCAAAGTAAGATCCATCTGTTTTGCTCAGCCGTTTGCCTGAGTGCCACAAAATGGTCCTGTTATTAGTCTTATTTGTGGTCCTATTTGAGGTTAGGTATAATGTAAATAAATTTCAGTCGTCCTTGTGATAAATGCAGCCTGGGAATTAAAAGTGGTGATGTTGGTAGTGGTAAGTGATGTTGTGTCTCTATTTTCTCAATTGGTCTGTTTTCTTTGGATTGGGAAACAGACATTTTAAGAATGAGTTTGTCATCTGGAAGGATAGTTGTGACCAAGTTTGCCTCAACAGGATACAAGATGTTATTTTTGAGCTTCATTACCCTCACCAAGGGGAAAAAAGGAGCAAAAAAGAAGTAAGGAGAAAAGTGAAAGAAGGGAAGAAATAGGCAGAAATAGAAGACAAAGGTGAAAGAGAAGGAAGAAAGACACGGGGGAGGGAAATATAACTTAACAGCTATCGATTCACAGAATTGACTTTATTGTTTTGAACTGATAGTTCAATTCACGCAACGTCTGGTTAATTGAGGAAAGGGATATCTAATCAAAATGAACTGCTAGTTGTCATTTAAAAGGTTTATATGTAAATAGTCAACCTATTTTCTATCATCTTTTCATATCTGAACTAGACAGGGAATCAGTTTCACTAAGTATATTATTTTTGGTAAGTAGAAAAATACTGGTTGGTAACTCAGATTTACTAAAGATGGGCAATATTTATATTTCTAAATCATTTCTCAGGGATTATTGTTATTCAGTTTATTTATCTTATATTCCATTAATTTCTGAGCACAAGTTATTTTTGTTACTTTCTTATATAGATGTTTTCCTGCCTTATAAGGGAATATCGCACTCCCCTTCTCTCATTCACTTGTCCCTGGTGACGCCTCCATATAATTTCTGTCTTTACGCTGGTGCATTTTAAGTCTAATTCAGACATGTGAGAGGCAGGCAAAAAAAAGTTTAGTCAGTGTCAGTGAATTTTTTAAAAAATGTATTCCCATTCATGAGTGAATTTAGTGTAAATCTGAGCATACTTGCATTTAAAATCTTTGTATATCAAATAGCTACATTATCCAAAATCTTCCTCCGTGTATTTCAAGGGAAAAGGAAACAGGATTCACAAGTGAGAACTAGATGCATTTTCTAATAATAGTTATAATTTTAGGGGTGATTTATGGTTATGTTCTCACCTATGGAATTATTAAAATATTACTTTGCACTATTGGGAAGTTGGACATGAATATACCACATTCAGTGCTACAAATACATGTTTTTAAAAAACTTCCATGCTGTAAAATAAGAGAAAGATAATTGTATTATCTTATTTTATATTTAAATAGTAAATTTTCCTAAATCCCATTGTGTCAGTTATTTGAAGCTAAAAATAGGGATGACTTAATCTGGTTTGTGTTTTTTTTTTTTTTAAGTATTATTTATAGAGGGTGTTATTTAAAGAAAGAAAGGATTGAAAAACAATAGTATGATGGTTTAAGCCCAGTATTTATGGCATACCTGGAGATCTTAATGTTTGGATTCCTAATTAGAAATATTAAGAAAGATATTAAAAAATAAGCAATCTATTTAGAGGCATTTAATCCCAGAGGTCTGGTTCAAACCTTCATGTTCTTCCTGTGCTGCTTCTAGCAGCAGTGGCTGCATGTGACAAGATGTACAGTATGACGTGAAATGGGCACGCAAAACTCATAGAACGATTCAGTGGTCATTTTTGTTGTTAAATGTGTTCATTTACTTTATTTCACCAGTTGCCTGACTACCAATTCATTGATGGGAAAATCATAGATCTCGAATTTTTTTACAATTTCATTTGAAGTCCTAATTTTCCTTTAACATGTGTATTCAGAACCATAGATTTTCTTTTATATTCTCTGAATGTAACGTTTTATGCGATAGGTAGGCTGTCGAATTGTTTATGAGTTTTTGAAAAATCAGATAGAGTTTGGCTAAAATTCTCAAACAGTGAGTTTCTAGTCATACCATTATGAAGTCTTTAACATGAAGGCATATTTTGTTTTTCAGAATTGCTTTTTTTTTTTTCTCTTTAGATCCTTTTCTTTTCATTAAAAAACTACTCTGGGAGAGGGTTTTTTTTCCCTTAACAGAAAAAAAAGAAGAAGAAAAAGCCACGCTTGACTGATAATGCATTGCTTTGGATGGTGAAACATTATGAAAGTTTAATTTTTAATTAAATCTGAAATACCAATTATAACTGAAAGAGATTTTAACCTGTTTCTTTTCAGACTGCCTGAAGTTACATTTAGAGACTGAAATCACTGCACCTTAAAAACAAAAGATTGAGCCGCACTGTATTCCTGTAAGTCAAAGCTTCCTGTACCTTTCTCTGTGTTTCTGTGACCAGCACAAAAAGGTATAGAAACAATGGTTACATAGTAACCAGACATGAGTGAAAATCTGAATGTCCCTGAAGAAATACATGTTTAAATGACTTCTTTCTTTAAAAAAAGTTGTTGGTCTTAACAATCAGTATGTCTTTTTTAACCATTCTAAATTGTGAATCTTTTGGGGGACGGGTGGTGGCTTGAATTTAATTAGGAAGGGTGTCACCCACTGTGTACCAGCACAGCGACATATACCATGTCTAGAAAGGTTCTTACATTTTTCTACCAGTCTCACTGAAGGTAAAAGATTTCTTATGAAATGAAAGTGAATTTCATTTTCCTTTTGTGATGTCATTAGAAATTTTTAGCCTTTGTGTCAATGGAAATGGAAGGAAAGAAAGAAAGTTTATGATGACATCACAAGATTCAGTTGCCTTGAGGACTTTGGGCAAAACTAAATAAAATGCATAATTCCCTTGTGTGCGTGTGTTCCCCATTCTGCTACGAAGCAGTCAAAATAGCACATCTTATGTCTTCCCGTGAGTTACAAGGCTGTCTCTCAGAGCCCCATTGTTCCATAAATGCATGTCAGAGTCTACCACAGTCTGGTCTACCCTTATTTAGCTGCTGTTTTGTCAATGTACTTGGAAGAACAATTAACATTTGGGATTTCAACGTTTGAATAACAGGCAGTGAATAGAACCCAAGCATATAAAAGATTCAGACACACAGGGTAAGAAAACAGAAGCTTATAGCTGGTGGAGGAAAAAAGAAAAGCATTTTTATGCTGTACTCAAAGGTTGTTAAATGTTACAAGGAAAGTCAATATTATGCATTTTTAATTTTACATCAAAATGTATATTTTGGTAGTGAAATCCAGAAGCTTGTGATGTCTTTCTAAATTTTATAGTTTAATGTATTGCAGGATCTTTCACTAGAGTCTTGAAACATTTAACCTTCTATTGTTGGAATACAGGATGCGGGGCACGCTGCCTCCTGGTTTTCAGAGTGTCACAGTCCCTGTCCAATAGCGTACACTAAAGGCGATTCGGGCATTTTCTTCCATTTTCACTTCAGTTCACTGTACTCTTTCATTATTGACTACAGTTCTTGTCTGTTGACAGTAGACAGTCCAGGAGTTGTTTGAGTTTCTGCTATTGCCTGAATTCCTTCATTTTTTGAGAGATGATGCACAGTCAGAGAAGGATCACCTCACTTTTGGGGTGTCTGGTAGAATGGAGGAAACTTCAGCAATGTATGTGTGTTGCCAACTGAGGCAAGTGCCTAGCTGATGTGAGTGAATAAATGATAGTACTAGTTGTTTTTCTCTTTGCTACACCAGTTCAAAGCCACAAACAGTAAGTTTTCTAAAAGCAGGGACATTTTCCTATTCATATTTGAATTCCCATCCCTTGGTGCAGGAATAGGTAATCGTATACTAGTCATTGTTATTATTAGAACTACACATATTTTTTAAAATCATAAATTTAGGATTTATTGTGTCAGATAATATTTATTGTAAACAGGGGCTAAATAAAATTTTTGACTGTCAGGAGGACAGTTTATAAAGGGATTTGTCAAAGATAAGCCTTCTGATCTTCATACCCCACAAGGCATCAGGCTCTTAGTCTTTTTACTTTATTGATTTCACACTTCTTTCTCTGACCACAGTAAGAGATGCCCCTTCATACCATATTTTTTTTAGGCAATGAAATGATCTGTTTTCCATTTGCATGTCTTATCTCATGTACACTGGCGTTGGCTCCAAAGGTAAATCTGCCTGACTCTGGGGTAAGATGAAGCTCAGCCATCTCAGTTTATTGTCATTCAGTGGATCTTGCTTCAGGAACATGGGGCAAGTTGTACAATAGGTAATAGATCAAGAGGCCAGAGACTTAGGGAGTCACCGTCACCAGAATATGCTTCCAGTGCACAAAAGCCAAGACCAGTTTGTCATCCCTAATGAGACCATAGTATTCTTTAGAACTCAGCACATTTTGTCTCTTTCTACCGTTAGCTTCCTAGGGTTTTTTGCACAAAGTTCTCTATCCCTCCTGCTCATCCTCACTTTTGAAAATTTATTTCCAAAAGAAATCCCTTCATTTTTATTAACTTAGCTTCTGGTGATGTAAATTAAGTCTCTCATAAAATTTGACCTCTGAGGCAAAACTAAAATGATAAAATTTAGGCCTAGTGAATTGTACTGTTATCATGTTGAATAACATTTAAGGACATCAAAGAACTTCATAAAAACATTTTACATTTTTATGATTAAAAATTTGAGGTGAAAGAGATTTAAGGGCAGAACATCATCAAACATAATGTGTAGAAAGGATGTAAGAAATAAAAGTCCAATCACCTCATTTTCAAATAAATAAATTGAGGCTAAGACTAGGGTATGCAGATTACAGAAACTGTATTGACCACCAGTGTGAATCATCTTTAGACATACAGACTGGGGAACAGATCTAAATTTGGAATTTGAGGTTTCAACATTCACTCTGTACTCAAGGTCTAAGCAGTGTGTCCTGAAAAACAAATTGCCATAGTCTCATTAATTCAGACCTACTTAACTATAGTCCCCTCCACTGTACTCCAAAATTCATATATAAAAGAGTATTCTGAGAACATTGATTTTTATCAAAAAGATTATTTTCTGTACATTTTAATTATCATGACTTTGGCTATGCAATGACTCATATAGAGGAAAATTTATTTTATTAACTTAATATTCTTTTTTATTTCAAAATATCATGGGAGTACAAATATTTCTGATTGTAAGGATTGCTTTAAAAACACTTGAGTCAGGGCTATAAGTGTGCCCATCTCCCAGTAGAGTTCATTACATCCATTAGGTAGATTTTCACCCATCCCCATCCAGAGTTCATTATATCCATTAGGTAGATTTTCACCCATCCCCTCCCACCCACCAGGTGATTTCCACTGATTTTTACTTCCTTCTGGGCACATGTATTCTTATCAGTTAGTTCCAGTTTAATAGTGAGGTACACGTAGTATTTGGCATTCCATTCTTTAAATACTTTATTTAGGATAATGGTCTCTAGTTCCATCCAAGGTGTTGCAAAGGCATTAATTCATTCTTTTTATAGCTGAGTAGTATTCCATGGTATACATATGCCACATTTTGTTAATCCACTCATGAGTTGACTGGTACTTGGAATGATGCCACATCTTTGCAATTTGAATTGTGCTGCAGTAAGCATTCAAGTAAATATGACTTTTTGGTAAAATGACTTTGTTTACTTTGGGTAAACACCCAGCGGTGGGATGACTGGAGCCAATGGCAGGTCTACTTTTAGTTCCTCGAGAAATCTCCATAGTGTTTGCCATAGTTTGTAGTCCCACCAACAGTGTATAAGTGTTTCTTTCTCTGCATCCACACTGGCATCTATTATTTTTATATGTTTTAATAAAAGCCATTCTAACTGGGAGAAGGTGAAATCTCATTTTGGTTTTAATTTATATTTTCGTAATGATTGGTGATGTTGATTTTTTTTAATGTTTATTGACCATACATCTATATTCTTTAGAAAAACTTTTGTTCACATCTTTTGCCCATTTTTAATGGAGTTTTTGTTTTTTTCTGGCTGATTCACTTCAATCCTTTACAGTTTCTAGTTATTTGCCTTTTATCTGATATATAGTTTGTAAATATTTTCTCCCACTCTGTAGATTGTCTTTTTCCTCTGTTGATTATTTTCTTAGCTATGCCAATGCTTTTTAATTTAATCAAGCCCCATATATTTATTTTTGCTGTTGCTCCAATTGCCACTGGGGACGTAGTTATGAATTCTTTTCTTACACCAATATCTACAAGATTTTTTTTCTACATTTTCTTCTAGAGTTCTTATAGTTTCATGACTTATATTTAAATCTTTTGTCTTCTTGAATTAATTTTTATGAGTGGTGAGAGATACAGATCCTGTTTCATTTTTCTGCATGTAAATATCTAATATCCCCAGCAGCATTTATTAAATAGGGATTCTTATTCTCAGCATATGTTATTGTCTGCTTTGTCAAAGATCATTTGGCTGTATATGGATGGTGTTACATCTGGGTTCTCTGTTGTGTCTTTTTTATATGTCAATATCATACTGTTTTGGTAACTATTCCCTTGTAGTATAGTTTGATGTCTTACAACGTGATCCCTCCTGATTTATTCTTTTTGCTTAAAATTACTTTAGCTACTCTGGTTCTCTTCTGGCTCCAAATGAAGCATAGAGTGATTTTTTTCTAGATCTGTGAAATATATTATTGGTATTTAGATGGAGATTGCATTGAGTATGTAAATAACTTTAGGAAGTAAGGATATTTAACAGTGTTGATTCTACTGATCCATAAATATTATATATTTTTCCATTTGTGTGTGTAAACTACAGTTTCTTTCCTCAGTGTTAGTAGTTCTCTTTGTAGACAACTTTCACCTCCTTGGTTAAGTATATTCCTAGGTATTTTAATTTGTTTGTGCCTATCATGAATGGTATTGAAGCTTTGATTTGAATCTCAGCTAGATTGTTATTGGTATTTAGGAATACTACTGATTTGTGTACACTGATTTTGGAACCTGAGACTGTTTAGAATTAATCAATTCTAGTATTTCTTTTTTTTTTCCACTTTTTACTTATTTTTTTGAGACAGAGTCTCATTAGGTTACCCTTGGTAGAGTGCCATGGCATCACAGCTCACAACAACTTCAGACTCTTGGGCCTAACTTATTCTCTTGCTTCAGCCTTCTAGTAGCTGGGACCATAGACATCCAACACAATGCCAGGCTATTTGTTGTTGTTGTTATTGTCATTTTTGTTTAGAATTCTAGCAGTTTCCTGATGGAGTCTGTGCAGTTTTCTAGATATAAGATCATATCATTAGCAAAAAGCAATAATTTACCTCCCTTTCTTGATTTCAATATACTTTATTTCTTTCTCATGCTTGATTGCTCAGGCTAAGATATCCAACACTATGTTTTTTGTTTGTTTTTTTGTTTTTTGTGTGTGTGTGTGTTCTATTTTATTTATTTTTTATTTTATTAAATCATAGCAGTGTACATGAATACTATCGTGGGGTACAGTGTACCGTTTCCATATACAATTTGAAATACTTTCATCCAACTGGTTAACATAGCCTTCATGTCTTTTTCTTAGTTATTGTGTTAAGACATTTATATTCTAAATTTAGAGAGATTCACATGTACCCTTATAGGATGAACCATAGGCATGATCCCACCAATC
>CAUYQV010182515.1:0-16447 GCA_963574575.1 Galagoides demidoff
CGGGCGCCTGTGGTCCCGACTACTTGGGAGGCGGAGGCAGGAGACTCGCTTGAGCCCAGGAGTTGGAGGTTGCTATGAGCTGTGATGCCATGGCACTCTACCCAGGGGGATAGCTTGAGGCTCCGTCTCACAAAAAAAAAAAAAAAAAGAAAAATGCTTTGTTGTTTAGACTTTTTTCTTGTTCCTTTTCTATAGGACGCCTATCCATGTAAAGCAATTAAAAAAAATGATAGTAGTTATTTCAAAATGAAAAATTATGACTAATTCAGTGATTATGGTACGTGCATAGTTGTCATAATTAAGCTAAAAATAACTGTATATGTTAGTACTAATTCATAAGAACTCACCAAACTGGATTTAAACATAAAAGTCTAAGTGAAGAAAATAAATTGTTTCCTGACAAAAAAAGATAAAATGTTTGTGAGAAAAAGGACAATCTAGATAAGAAGTGAAAGATAACATAGAATGAGGAAAACAAATTGATACTTACTAAAAATTAATACTTGCATAGAGTGCTTTACCAAAAAGGGATTTAAAGCCTTTTCACATGCATGCTGTAGTGTGTCTTGTAAAACTGAACACCTACATAATTTGTGAAACTAGAAAATATTTTTGTGTGCTATGAACAAAATGAAACTATGAAAGTCTTTAAAGCCAGTTTATGAATTTATCCTACAACGTATCACATTTATAGAATTTAATCGAATTTGTCTTGCCACACTATAATCAAATGTTGCTTCAGATCAACAAATGGAAACCAAGGCTATTTTACAATGTTTGATAAAGCATTTCCTCATCACATTTAGAACTCAATAACTTTTAGTGGTCTATAGCATAAATTCCTATTTTAAAAATGTAGATAAGCTTTCATTCTAGCCAAAGGATCGGCTACATTTTGAAACAAACAATAAATGTGGAGTTCCAGAAATACTTGGAACGACAGCAGCTTTAGTCTCCCATGGGGGTCCCTTGGAGATGGCACTCCGGTTTGGATGTGTTGATTCTGGTTGAGTTGCATGACACGCTCCATTTTATCTATCAGAGAGGGCGTTGCAAAATTTAGGTTCTGTCCTCAACTTTGCACATACAGTAAGGTCGATGAAACATTACCTGCTTGGAACCTTGAACTAATTTTTCTGTAGCAAATGTTTTGAACACATGATATCCAGATTTCCCAGCTCACTCACAGGACATGATTTTTCCTCATTTCATAGTGTGGTAAGAACAATTCAGAAAAGACAAAAAAGGGGAAAGAACCCTTTCCTTCTCATGTGTGAGGGCCAGTCTTTGTGGGAAAGAAATGAATTTATGCTTTAACTATTCATTCTTCCTGACTTCCTTCCTTTGTCCCAGCGCAATCGGGATCCCTTCCTCCCTAATGCAGTCTGGTGTTAAGGTACTTTTGCCCAGCCATCAAGTGCCCCCAATTGTAAAATTATCTACTTTCTTCTTTTATCTCCTTAAATCTAAACTCAGGAGCAAAGCCATCTAACTGAAGGAACTCCTACCAGTAGGAATGACTGACAGCCCTTAAGCCTCCTTCCTAGGGATGCTTGTAATTTTGAAAGAGGATTCATTAATCCAAACAGTGAAATTTTAGGCAATGTCATCTAATAGAAAAAAAGAAAAAAGTCAAGCAGAGTAGGAAAGAGTTTTTCTTTACCTTCATGTGGCTGATTATTTCTAAAACCTGGGGTCGTTTGACCTATGGTTCAGGCCTCCTCCCCTGTCCTGGCTTTCACAGCTGCCTGCTTTTTTCCCCACTGGACTCTAAAATCCATTAGAAGATCTACATCTCTTAATTTACTGTGTGTTGTTCATTTCTTGATTGTAGTGGCTACAGGGCCTCTGACAGTGTAAGAGTTGGTAGGAGAGTCACAGTTGGGTCACTTTTATGCCTGCATTTGTATTCAGGGAGGATGCCACAAGTCTCGTTTTACTTGAAAGTTTTACCCTCTTCTGCATCAAAATTGTTTATCAGAACTATAGCCAATAGCTAATATGTGGGGTTTTAAGGTTTGCTCTTCTATCTTTTTAAAATTATTTTCTGCAGAGCTGTAAAATACTTCAAAGATGTAGATAGTAAGAAAATACAGAAGCATTATGGATCACAGATGCCCTATTAACTGGGTTAAGTGCCTCCAAATAATTGAATAAACTATGTTGCCTGTCTTTCAGTTTTGCAAATGTTAGAACGGTTGGCAACATGTTACTAATTCTCTCTCTCTCTCATACAAGCCTTGTAGGGGAAATAAATGAAATAAAAACTGACTTCTGTAAGTTACAAAGAAGTATCTGATTGCTAGTTTACTTCTCTATTCCTCTGTTGCCCTTCTGGACCATTGATTACAATGTTTATCATATGGCAATTGGGAGGGCATCTAATGTTTATCTACTTAGTAGCACATGTTAACTATGCATTTTAATATAGCTCCTGTACAAGGCAAATGAAAATTGTTTGTATTGAAATTAGAAAATTTAGGCTCTTCAACAAGGAACCATATCCTCTGAGCCATTTTAGCTCGTTATTATTAGTATATACCTATGTTAGGGATAAAATTTTTTTTTTGCATTTTTTTATGTCTATGGATAAAGAAAATTTACTACTCACAGTTAAGTCCCATAATTTTGGATATCTAGCTTTAAATGACTTGTAAAAAATAAAAAACAACAAAACTTCCTCATCCATCAGACTGCACGGTATTTGTTCTTAGTGGTGTTGGGTTGACACTCTAGAAACGTACAGATTTCTGAGGCAGTGGCTTCACTTTCCTTTTTCTCATCGTTATACCACACCATTGGATCCCTGCTGAATGTCATCCTACAGACTTTCTTTTCAGAAAGATCGCCAGTCTTATTTTGTAATAGCAGCATATACATTGATTGTGGAAAACGATCACAGACCAAAATACGAAAATCACATGTCATAAAACTAGGATGAGAGGAACTGGCTTGATGAAGTAATTCATGCCTCTGGCTCATTTTCTTTACTTTAAAACATCGATGATTCTAAAAAGTATTTTTGGAATTCTGGGCAGCAGTGTGCTATGTCGAGATTGTCATGTGGTTAATCAGAGCCTAGCACATCTGTCTTCTGTCTACATGACAAATATTGGTATATAGTACATTTCCATTGAGTAAAGATCCTCCTGTTTGTATGTTGAATATTTAAAAAATTATATTTGAAAGCCTTTAGCTACCTGTTTATGGTATTTCTTACATGTTTCTGTTTAAAAATCTTACTAATGGAAAGTACTACATCCCTCACCCCTCCCACTTTTGCTTTAGATATGCCTGCTTGGTAGTTAGTTTATGATAATTAATAAACTCTTTAATCCCAATATTAGGAGATTTTATTTCCAATTAATAAAATTATAGTTTTCCATTGATACCATAACAACCATATTAATTTGCCTATAATACCATTTCATATAAGATTCTGAATTTTTTTTTTTAGATTTAACGATGTTCATATGTAGTATATTAAAACCAAAAACAAGTTTTTAAAAGTAGTATCCTCGTATATATATTAGTGTTACTTCCATGATATGGTATAAAGGCATTACTTTGCAAAGTTTCTTAATGATGCCATAAATGTGTTTTCTGTAAAGGTTAAAAAGGAAAAGGGTTATTGAAAGTGAGCTCTTTTGGGGGTGGGGAGGAAAGCTGAGGGGGTCGATCCATTTCCAACTAAAAAAAAAGCAATGGCATCCAAGCACTCCATATACTCATCAGATTATATAAATTGAGACTACGTGCTACTGCTGAGTAATTTCAACCGATAGTCTATATAGTCTTCTGAAATATAATGCTGCTTGATTTTCTACTTACTTTTTATTCATACAAAATGTATTGCCTTTTTACTGTGTATTGTCCTTTGATGATATCTTTTACAATTTATTTTAAAGTCTTCAAGCTCATGTTTCATTTTTACCTTCTTATCACTTTCGCTTTTTACTGTCTGGTTTGCCCTTCATGGCTTGGCCTCCCAATACTGTGCCTCGTGGTTTCGAAGGCTACAGAAACTTGAGGAAAGCAATCGAGAAGAAAGAAGGTTGGAATATTTCCCAGGTTTCTTTTTATTAAAATGTCATTTAAATACTTAGTTGCCATTCACAGGGAAATGTGTTATAGAGTGATGTTGACTGTTGCAGACTAGATAAACTGGGTGCTCCTAAAACTGATGATGGTTTTATACAAATAACAAAAACACTACAACAGATTTCTTAAGTTTTTTTTTAAAAGAATAAAGCCTTCAGTAGATACTTTAAAATTCAGACAGTTTCATGTGATTTCAGAATAAACTATCATAATTTTTGACAATGACTGACCTTTTAAAGGCTAAACATGACCCCTCAGAAGTCCCATTTGATTTGTTTTTTAAAAAATAAGCAAGTCTGTGTCTTTCAGAAACTTGTGAGCGGAGTAGGAATTGACATGTTGTTGTAGCACTTGCTAAGTCGTGGGTGGGCCTGTCTCTCCTTTCTTCTTTATGTGGTATAATCTTTATTGAAAACAATGTTAAAATGTCAACAAAGCAAAAGGAAATTGTGGCCTTACTACAGATTAGATTTATAAGGCAGTCTTAAGGATAAAATAGGAAAACAATTTCTGCTTTGAAAATGTATTTGAAATCAAAATCAGGATTATCTCTTTCCACTGGAAAACTGAGTAAAATTTAGAAGCATATTTATGAATTCTACATAATAAAAATTTGGATAACTGATTCAGAATTATGATTATTTAACCAAAGATCAAGTGGTATTTTACTTCTTATCAGAACTTTTATTCATAGATCTTCCAAAATAGGTCTCTAGATTATAAAATGATTATGTTAAATGATCCAGTCAAAATGATTAACAAAATAACATATTTTCAAAATAACAATTATTTTAGAAGCTCTACTTCTGAAATTCATCTCTTAAAATAAGAACTTGACAATTTTTACTATGCAATTAGTTAATCAAATATCTGACTTTAAATATGTCTTAAGGCTTAAATATAGATTTTATTTAAATTATTGTATAATTTACACTCTTTAACTATATTTTGTACGTAGTAGAGTATTCTAAAGTTTCCATACTTTTAATAATTGCCAGTCCCAGTAGAAGCTAATCAGTATGTTTAGGACAATGTGGTTATTATTGGAACTAACCTAAGGCATTATAATTGTGAAATTTCTTCTGTTTTGAAAGGTCAAAATAAGATTCATCATGAAAGTTGTGCCTTGTACCACCTTAAAATATTCAAGTCCTTGGGTGGCGCCTATGGCTCAAAGGACTAGGGTGCCAGTCCCATATGCCGGAGATGGTGGCGGGTTCAAACCCAGCCCTGGCCAAAACTGCAAAAAAAATAAAAATAAAAATAAAAATAAAAATAAATATATATATATTCAAGTCCTTTATAATGTATTTAGTGAAGAGAGTTTACTTTCAACTTTACATGATCCTCAAAGGAGGGCCAAAGCAGAGCCGTTCTGGTGGTGCTAGGACATCTAGGACATCTGGTTCTTTTTAAACAGAGATGTCCATACAGATTTCCGGGGAATCGTACTGACATGCAGATGCTGATTCTGCAGGGCTGAGGTAGAGCCTGTGCTTCTGTAGATCTAAGAAGTTCCCAGGTGATGCTATACTTCTAGTGTGTGAATTAACCTTTGTGAACAAGGTTCTAGAATACTGGTCTGGGAGTCAGAGCACTTGATTTTATTCCCTTGAATTGATTAACTTCTCTAGGCCACAATTTCTTTTTTGTTTGTCAAATGAAGGGGTTAATTGCTAATGTTCCTTCTAGCTCCCAAGATTCTGATGCTACATGAAGTTCACATTTAAATATCTTCCATTGCTGCCTAGATAGTTATTTTAAGTATCAGTTTGCCTCAGTTTATCAAGGAAAATGTGACCATTTGAAGTATAGTAATTATAAGTATTGACTTGAATTTTCAAAGCTTAAGCCTTAACAGCATTTTGTAAAGGTAAATTAAAAATGTAAAGTTATGACTGCCTATTATTCTGATTCACATGTGGCATGAACATCTTAATGTACACTAATATATAACTGAAAGACAACATTGTTAAGCTAGATAGATATTAGTGACTTGTGGGGAGCAGGAGTGTGTGTTGAGTTAGGTGTTTGGATATAGTGTTAGATGGCCATAAACTGGAGTAAAAGGGGATTTGATTGGAACTTAAAGTAGCAAAGGAACCAACAATAGTGAAAAGTGGGGCTGCGGCAGTCCCAGGTGAGCCAGGGAGGGGAGGCGGGTCTGGCGGGAGATACCTTGCTCAGGCATTTTCCTTTCCTAGCTAAGCCTTGGGCCTTAACCTCAGGGACAGCACTGTTTGGATGCCTTGTGCTTTTCATGTGACTGGATGAAGCGGGTCTTTCTATATTTCCAACTTGAACTGCATAATGGTGGAAAACCAGCAGTCCTAAGTATGTTATAAGCAGCTAAGAGGCCTCAGTATGTCACATAAATATATTTCTTACTTATCATACGAATTCTTCCTAGGTGGTTCCTAGTTTTCTTCAAGTTCATTTCTCTCTAACAAAATTATTTCATAACACTTGTGGAATCCTGTTATAGTTTACTTGATTCCTTTCCACTTAAGACTGTGTTGGTGTCCCCCTACTTATACTTCTCACTCCAGAGATAGGCTGAGTTCCACACATCTTTCTGCACCTTTCAAACTATGACAGTTCACTCCAGCTTAACATATGCAATGTTCAAACAGAGATGCTTCATGCATAGTTACAGGGATCGATTTCTTTAACACCACACGTTTATTAGGTGCCAGGCCTTAGGTACCAAAATGTAATACTAAGCTAAACAGACATGATCACTGCCCTTATGCTGCTTACAGTCTAGTGGGGAAGACTGACACTAAATAATCACATAAGTAAACATAAATAACAAACTCTGAAAAGTGCTTACACGGGAAAAGTATTTATGTTCATATTGTTCCGAGTACATAGTATCTGTGAGAATAGGGACCTAGAGTTAAACATTAAAGTTAAGTAATTATATAGGGACTAATGAGATCGTATAAAATAAATCTATGTATTAGGGCAGTTATTTAATATAGCAGAATACATGAAAGAAGCAATAGCTGTTCTTAAGCTCATTTGATAAAACTTTTAAATGCCTTCTAGGGGAATTTGGAGAATATTGCCTTATTTGAGTATTCTGTTTATTCTTAATGATATAAATGTGTTACTGTAGCTCACATACAAAAAAATATTTCTCATCTAGATTCACTTAAAATTCACTTTTTAGTGTTATTTAGCTTGGTTAAATGTTTGAGATGAGTGAACAAAAGAGTGGCCTCTACGCGGAGTCGATAACGGTTGTTAACCCCAAAGGGATCAGAGTGGTTTGGATGTGCAAAAACTGTGCCCACTGTAGTCCCCTCCATGTTCTCCTCAGGCCACGAGGGCTGAATTAGTTTATGGGTGACCCTGACACCAGTGTGTAGTTATGCCTGTAGGTACCAGATAACTGCAGGGAAGGGCCTTCAATTCTATCTTGTTAATCCTATGACTGACCCCGGAATTGCCTATTGAATCAAAGGGCAGCATAAACTTCAGACGGTTTTGTCTGAGAAGATTCTTTCTGTAAGGCATAATAAGAAAAAGCCCCATGCTATGGGGATAGGATGAGCCCATGCTACCCCCAGAAGGAGATCTGAACACGCCGATGGCTAACAGCCAATGTAGACAAACTTATTGTGGGCATATTTAGTCTAAATTTTTAAATTCACTCTTAAATTTGTTAGGGCATCAACGAAAATGTAGTTTTTATGCCTTTGTATGTATATTAGGAAAGTTTTGTGCATTCAGATGAGAAAACAAAAATGTTTGTTTTGACTTACTTTGAATTTAAATTGCTTTATATTCTAATTAACTGGTATGACTGTCACTAATTCTCAGCTTTATCCTTAGATCTCATGCTTCAGGGTATAATATATTCCTCAGCATTTCTAGAGAATAAGCTTTTCTCCAGTGACATAAATCCTTACGCCATTAGTTAAATGTTGAAGTCTGTTTTTCTCTGAAGCATCAGATGGGATTGCTTTGTTTAGTTCAGTGACCAACTTTTAAAGTTTGTCTTCACAAATTGTTGATGGCTTTTAAAAATCTGAGAGGAAAAAGGTGAACAATTTTCTTTTCTACTTTAACGCCATACCATTTGGTTTCCTTCTTTTTTAGTGTGGCTGGTAAAGAGGATAATACAGACACTGACCAGGAGAAGAAAGAAGAAAAGGGTATTTCAGAAAGAGAAAACAATGAGTTAGAAGTAGTAAGTATGGGGAAAAGGAACTTGTAAGTTTTAGCCCCAGGATGAAGTTGTTCCCGGTTGCTGGTAACTGTACTCTCTTGGGTGCAGAGAAGGGAAGTGGCCGATGTCTCCAGTTTCATCCCTGTCCTGGGGGGCTTCTTTCCTTCAGAAAGATAAAATATTGGCAACTCTAAATCTTATATATTCTGAAAGCATTGTGAGGGAATATTCTCATAGGATACTATGAGAGATGAAATTTGATTTATAACAAAATTATTATATAACTTCAAAATCATGGAATAATTTTTGTACTGAGGAAAAGTGAAATTGTTGTGCTTCTGTCTCTCTGAGTGAAGTGATCAGTTTGCTTTGTCAATATTGTCTTATTAATGATCACAAATCACATTTTAGGAAGAGAATCAAGATGTGA
Source organism: Galagoides demidoff (assembly GCA_963574575.1). Lineage (NCBI taxonomy): Eukaryota > Metazoa > Chordata > Mammalia > Primates > Galagidae > Galagoides > Galagoides demidoff. The sequence goes on from CAUYQV010182515.1 coordinate 8,709, forward strand.
GTGATCATGAGGAGGAGGAAGAGGAAGAAGAGGAAGAAGAAAACGACCTTGAAGGGGGTGAAAGCTCTGATGAATCGGATTCTGAATCAGATGAAAAAGGTACTTGCTCTTTAATACAAGGGCAGAAACTCATTTGGGAAAGTGGTTTAAATCATGACAGAAAGCTCTTAACATTCTCCTTTTCAATTATGAATTGGGCTGCAATAACATTCTAGTACAAATATCTTTGTTGTAGTGTGCTAGGTCATGGAAGAAACCCAAGTGCCATTGACCCATGAATGGTTCAATAAATTTGGTATGTGTACACCATGGAATACTATGCAGCCCTAAAGAAGGATGGAGACTTTTCCTTCTTCATGTTTACATAGATGGAGCTGGAAAATATTCTTCTTAGTAAAGTATCTCAAGAATGGAAGAAAAAGTATCCAATGCACTCAACCCTATTATGAAACTAATTTATAGCTTTCATAGGAAAACTATAACCCAATTATAGCCCAAGAATACTGGGTAAGGGGGGGGGAGGGTGGGTGGAGGGAGGGTGATTGGTGGGATCACGTCTGTGGTTTATCTCTTAAGGGTACATGTGAATTTTTCTAAATGAAGAATATAAATGTCTTAACACAATAACTAAGAAAATGACATGAAGGTTATGTTAACCAGTTTGATGAGAATATTTCAAATTGTATATAAAAATAGCACACTGTACCCCATGACAGCATCAATGTACACAGCTATGATCTAATTAAAAAAAAAAAAAGTCAAGAAAATAAAAAAATAAAATAAACTAAGCTCTCACTTTCTGTCAAAAAAAAAAAAAATTCTCCATTTCATTCTTAATGAAAGCAGCTTCATGACTGCCGACCTACGTCCACACACTTGCCAGGGCTCATGTGCTAAACCAATGAAGAGTTCCTTCCCTTCTGGGATTCATTCACTGTGTGATTTCCATTGTTCTTTAGTACAAATAGTATTTGTTGTCTTTGACCAAAGTGGACACTCTTTATTTTGTTCACTTTTTTAGTTTTGTTTTATCCAGGAAATATTTCTAATAGCTGCCAACTGAATAAAAATGCCTGTGTATAGATGCTGGTGTCTTTGCTCTTGCTTGAGAGCTATAATTATGGTATTTGGCCTCTATTATCAGTATTTTTATTTTCTTCTTTTATAAATAGCTGATTATCAAGCAGACTTAGCAAACATTACCTGTGAAATTGCAATTAAACAAAAGCTGATTGATGAACTAGAAAATAGCCAGAAAAGATTGCAGACGCTGAAAAAACAATATGAGGAGAAGCTAATGATGTTGCAACATAAAATTCGGGACACTCAACTTGAAAGAGACCAGGTGCTTCAAAACTTAGGTATGAATTATATTTAATTCCAATGAAAGTTCAAATTAAATCATAAAAGTGGGTTTTCATCTTCTCTTCCTGTAGAAGAAAAAAAAATAGGAGCCACATTAAATGGTTTTGACCTTTTGAAATTTAGTTATTTTTTTTGTTAGTGAAAGTTTGTGCCTTTTATTTAAAAACTATCTATGGTCTGTAAGGATTTCTGGGTACATTAAATGTTAATTTGTCTCATTATGTTAAATAGTTTTATTTATTGTTTTCATGGTGATAATCTATTTAGGCTATTTAATTATTATGTCCAAAGTAGTAATTAATTGTTGTAGTGTATTGATTTATTCTGGGGACATTTTTAACTTAAAAAAATAAACTTTGATAATTATTAAACAGGTTAAGAACAGATAAGAAAATAGAATTGGCCTCCTGAGGTTTGCATGCTTGGGAAATAGCTCTTCTCTAAGATTGTGGGTTATAAATCTGTGAAATAAAAAAATGTGTGTCTCACAAAACAAATACAAATACTCTTTGGTCATTTAGGTTCAGTGGAATCTTACTCAGAAGAAAAGGCAAAGAAAGTTAGGTCTGAATATGAAAAGAAACTCCAAGCTATGAATAAGGAACTGCAGAGACTTCAGGCAGCTCAAAAAGAGCATGCAAGGTTGCTTAAAAATCAGTCTCAGTATGAAAAGCAATTGAAGAAATTGCAGCAGGATGTGATGGAAATGAAAAAAACAAAGGTACCAATTATGTTTTCCATTAAGGTTTTATGTTTAATATGCTTGTGTCATTTGGGACAGAGGCACTATTGTGGTTCTTTCCATATTCAATCAAATGTAACCTGGTGTCACAGAGGATGCACTTCCGTTTGCCAGTTAGAGGTTTATTTCCAATAGTCGTCCTTCATCAAAACCTTCCTTCAGAGTAGCTGAAAAACCACGAGGTTAACAGAGCTTCTTGAACTCTGATGGATATTTCTCCTCTTAAAACTCTTACACATGGTTAACAAAAGAATAAAATATTTCAAACATACAAAATAGCATAGATAAAGTAATGTAACAAATTCTTTATCCGCTATTTACTTTAAAATATTAAACATTACAGATATACACTAAGCCTCATTTGTATACTTTCCTGATCATAATCCCCATTCCCCAAGAGCTAATGACTATCTTAAATTTGATGTTTATCATTCCCGTGCATAGAGAAGTAGGTTTTCTTCCCATAACCAAAGAGCATCCTAATCTATCTGTTTTTGGTGTGGGGTCGACTATTTTTTTTTTTTTTTGAGACGGAGCCTCAAGCTATCCCCCTGGGTAGAGTGCCATGGCATCACAGCTCATAGCAATCTCCAACTCCTGGGCTCAAGCAAGTCTCCTGTCTCTGCCTCCCAAGTAGCTGGGACCACAGGCGCCCACCACAACGCCCAGCCATTTTTTGGTTGCAGCCATCATTGTTTGGGGGGCCCAGGCTGGGGATTCAAACCTGCCACCTTAGGTGTACGTGGCTGACGCCCTAGCTGATTGAGCCATAGGCGCCAAGCCGACTATTTTTTTTTTAAAACAGTCTCACTCTATTACCCTGGCTAGAGTATAGTGACATCATCATAGCTGTCTGCAACCTCAAATTCCTGAGCTCAAGAGAGCCTTGTGCTTCAGACTCCCAAGTAGCTGGGACTACAGGCACCTGCCACCACATCTGGCTAATTTTTGTATCTTTGGTAGTGACAGGGTCTCACTCCTGCTCAGGCTGATCTCAAACTCCTTAGCTCAAGGGATCCTCCCTCCTTGGCCTCCCAGAGTGCTAGGATAACCTGAGTGGGTCACTATATCTAGCTGATTATTCTTAGCATCTACATGAAAATCAATGTAGTATCCTTAAAATAGCAATCATGTAAATGATGTAGGAAGTACAATCATGCATTTCTTACTGGTGGCCACATGTGCTGTTAGTCCTCTTCATGCAAACAAGTGCTTAGAGTGCACTTCTGGAAGGCAGACCAGGAGGATCATTGAGTTGAGGTCTAGAATGACTGGGGGAAAAGAGAGAAACCAACCATACCTGGTGTGAGGACCTTACCCAGAGTCATAGCTCAGGGATCACAGTGAGGAGGTGATGAGCTGGATACAGTGTATGATGCAGAGTGGTGGAAATCTGATGAATTAGGCAAGTGATTGCAGCTGGCTGGGATCCTCTGGCTACTCACAGAAGCCTGAGAGGGGAGGAAGCCTCTCTGGAGTTTTCTGTTGTTGGAGGAAGTTGCCTCTTGAGTGGAAAGCTTGGAAGAGTGGGTGGACTTAAATAGTATACAGCAACAAGATTTGAATAATGGTTGGAGTGGATTTGCCATAGGTTTGGTGGCTGAAGAGGCAGCAATACTGAGAAGGTCTCAGCTGGGAGGGTGCTTCCCATTGTGGGAAGGTCATGAGACTGTCTTAGCTAAAGTATAGCCCTCTTAATTCTGCCTGCCTGGATCAGAGCTCCACTCTTGGGACAAGCTGATGGACTCCTATACCCCACAGGAACTGGAGTCAAGTGGCATGGTGGGACTTGCCCCTGAAGGATTCTTGTGAGCTTTAATATCCCAATCTGGTAGGGACTGAAAGCTGAGGAAACAATTGAGCAATCACCAAAGGCAACTAAGTTTAGAATATGAACCTGAACCATAGAAGTTGCTGGCTGGGTTCTCTGTCTCCTAAAAAAACCATAGCACCACCTGGTGTCCTGGTGACACATTGCATCGTACTATCATCAAGAGCAAGGACTCTTGTTTGAAAGAAGGGAGGTGGTGAGAAATGAAAAGGAGAACAAGGAAGTGAACAAGAAGAAAAAACACGTGAGGAAGAACCAACAGAAAAATTCAGGCAACATGAAAAACTAAAATAGACAAACTCCCCCAAGGGACCATGAGGCAGCTGCTGCAGAAGACTCCACCTATAAAGAATTAATGAACTTGACAGAAAAAGAATTTAAAATATGGGTGATAAAGACAATAAAAGGAATGGACAAGAAAATGGAAAGACAGAACCAAAAGTAGGACAAAACATATATAGAATATAGAAAGGATATGGTAGAGCTTAAGGAAATGAAGGAGACAATCAGGAAATGTAAAGATGTCATAGAAAGTATCAAAAATAGGTTAGACCATGGAAAAGAAAGAACCTCAGAGCTAGAGGATAAAGATTTTGAGTTAACCCAGGTCATTAAAGAGGTAGAAAAGAAGAGTGAGAAAGCAGAACAGGCACTTATAGAGTGCACTTTCACAACCCGGGTGGTGCAGGCTACTACACACCTATGCTCTGCTCTTTGGGACCCCCAGTGCTCCAAGGCTGAAGACCTGGACAGGAAGCTACTGTGCTGAATACTGCAGTACAGTGGTAAGCCTTTTTGTATTAAAACATATCTACACACAGATAAGGTACAGTAAAAATATGCTATAAAAGATAAAAAATGATGTATCTGTCCAGGCATCCCTCATTTTATAGTGATTTGCTTTATTGTACTTAACAGATACGAGTTTTTTACTAATTGAAAGTTTGTACACCTTGTGTCAAGCAAGTCTATTGGCACCATTTTTCCAACAGCCTGAGCTCACTTTATGTCTCTGTGTTGGCATTTTTTTAGCAATGTTGTATTTTTTAATTAAGGTGTGTACTATTTTTAGATGTGCTGAACACTTCATAAGGTATAAACATACATAGCTTTTATATGCACTGAGAAGCCGAAAAGTTTGTTTGACTGGCTTTAATGTGATAGTCACTTTATTGTGGTGGTCTAAATTGACCTCAGTGTCTCTGGGGTCGGGCTGTGTAGGGCACTTAGCCTGAAGGGAGCTTACAGAACTGCATGAGGTGAAGGCCTGCGGTGGTCATTACTGTACACTACTGAAGACTTTATAAATATTGTACATGTAGGCTACATTGAAGCTATTAAAAAGTATTTTTCTTTTCTCAATAATAAACTTAGCCTACTGTAATGTTTTTATTTTACAAACTTTAACTTTTTAAATTTTTGACTTTTTCAAAACAACACTTAAAACACATCATATAGCTATACAAAAATAGTTTTTCTTTATATCCTTTTTCCATTTTTTTTCTACTTTAATTTTTTTTTATTTTCTTTTTTTTAAATTTTTTTGTTAAAAGCTGAAACACAAACATACACATTAGCCTCAGGCTACACAGGGTCGGGGTCACCAGTATCACCATCTTCCACTTCCACATCTTGTCCTTTGGAAGGTCTTTGGGACTAGTAACACCCAGGACTATCATCTCTGATGATAAGATAACAATGCATTCTTCGGTAATACCTTCTAAAGGACTTGCCTTATGCTGTTTTATAGTTAACTTTTTTTTTTTTTTTTTAGTAAGTAGAAGGAAAACATCCTAAAATAATCATAAAAACTGTAGCATAGGCTGGGCATGGTGGCTCATGCCTGTAATCCTAGTACTCTGGGAGGCCAAGCTGTGATGATTGCTTGACCTTGGAATTTGAGACCAGCCCAACCGTGACTAGTCTCAGTCACTTAGGAGGCTGAAGCAGGAAGATTGCTTGAGGCCAGGAGTTTGCACTGAGCTGTGAAGATGTACTCTACTTGGAGTGACAGAGCAAACCTTTGTCTCAAAAAAAAAAAAGTATAGTACAGTAAATATGTAAATCAGTAAAATAGTTATTATCATTATCAAGTATTATGTACTATCCATAATTGTATACACAACACACTAGTTTTGTTTAAACTAGCATAAAACTAACATGTAATGCTTTGAGCTACAGTGTTACTGTGATAAAATATCACCAGGCAGTAGGAATTTTTTAGCACCATTATGATCTTATGGGACCATTGTCAGGTATGTGGTTTGTTACTGATTAAAACATCCTTATGCCGCACATGATGGCAGTTAGAATATTCTGTTGTATAATTCCTGATAACAACAACAGCTAAAATTTATTAGCTGTTTTATCTGTTCTTGTTATGTGCCGGGCGCTGTTATAAATACTGTATAAGTATTAACTCATTGTAGTTTCACAAAAATCCAATGTTGTGGAAATGTATCTCCATTTTATAGGTGAGAACCTCAAAACCTCAGGGGCTGAAGTAACTTGTTCAAGGTCACACAGCTACTGACAGTAAACTAAATATCAAAATTTCACATTACAGAACAACGGAACATTGAATGCAAAAAGCATAGGTCATTTAGCAATTTTGATAGAAATATATTAGAAGCAGAGATAGGTGAATCCTGCAAAGATAAGGATGGACTGTTTAAAATGTGCAGCAAACCTCCATGCTTCTGTGTTCAGTATTCAGAATTTTAAGAACTTATATATATGATTTATTAAATGAATGTTATGATACAGAATTCTAATAGGTATATAAACCTATTTTCTTAGGTTCGCCTAATGAAACAAATGAAAGAAGAACAAGAGAAAGCCAGACTGACGGAGTCTAGAAGGAACAGAGAGATCGCTCAGTTGAAAAAGGACCAGCGTAAACGCGATGTGAGTGGGCTGCAGCTCTCGGTTATATAAGAATGTTATACATCGAACAAGATTGTTTGATAAGTAGAGGAAATGTTCTTGGTAACTGTTGACTATTAGATGTGGGTTAAGGGCAATAAATAAGCATTAATTTTATAAAACATCATTTATTACCATATGTGGATTATAGTAATTCAATATAAAAAGTTTATGAAAAACACTATAATATTGTAAAATGTATTTGAGGGCTTATTTTCTGGATGATGGAATAAGAAACTGACCTTCTCATAAAACTATGTAGAATTTTATTTTGGTAAATTTTCTAAAGTTTAAAAATATTTATCAAAATGTACATTCTTTTTGACATGCTAACCCATTTTCTAGAAACGTCTAGAATTTCAAGCATAGGCATACAAAAGATGTCTACACAATCATATTTTTCTCACTTATATAATTATATATTATATATGTTATCTTTCTATGTTAGTGTTATATATTATATATATTATCTTTATAATCCTATTGGTTACAATTAAGTAAGCAATTGTTAACAATAGTTAACATTTTTTGGGCAAAAAATCGCCCATCATCTTTAGGAAGACCAAAGCACTTGTTGCAATATTATATAAGATAGCAATTTTAGGCTTGGTGCCTGTGGCTCAATCAGCTAAGGCGCCAGCCATGTACACCTAAGGTGTGGGGTTCGAATCCCCAGCCCGGGCTTGCCAAACAACAATGATGGCTGCAACCAAAAAATGGCCGGGTGTTGTGGCGGGCGCCTGTGGTCCCAGCTACTTGGGAGGCGGAGGCAGGAGACTCACTCGAGCCCAGGAGTTGGAGGTTGCTATGAGCTGTGATGCCATGGCACTCTACCCAGGGGGATAGCTTGAGGCTCCATCTCAAAAAAAAAAAAAA